>JBBPMZ010000663.1:0-11474 GCA_038090575.1 Tylopilus cf. pernanus | reverse complement strand
GCGAGACAAATCTGCGCTATGTCGCTAATTCCGGGGTCTGCGAGACGACGCCGGGGGTGAACCAGTATTCTGGCTACATTGATGTTGGGACGAACATGTCAATGGTCAGCGCCGGAATATCAGTTGTATGGTCTGGAAATTGGGCAAGTACTGACACTGGATACTAGTGGTTCTGGTTCTTCGAGGCACGCAACTCGCCTGAGACGGCGCCGTTCACGCTTTGGTGAATATCCATGAACTTATTAACACGCGGAGGCTGATTTAGATTCGATTTCTTTGCATGAGAAAGGTTGAATGGAGGCCCGGGATGCTCCTCCATGCTTGGTCTCTTCCAAGGTAGCTACTTTGTGCCAAGCGAAGCGACGTACTGGGTTTTCAACCATCAGAGAACGGACCATGTCAAGTGAACAGTGATGGAAGTTCTACATATATTAACCCATACAGGTAGAGATTTATTTCATTTTAAAGGGGTGATATCTGAATAGGATTGTAGTTGGAACAGCGTGAGCAATAGTACGTGTTTACAGTTTTGTAACTTATCAGAAGTACCTTATTTTAATGGTTCTAGTGATTTACATTGACCAACCCATCGGTACCGGGTTCTCGTATGGAACAGTCATGGTAGATAGCACGCAGGCGGCCGCCCCTTTTGTATGGAATGCGTTCCAAGTGCTTTTCGAGAGCCAGGTCTTCTCAAAGTATGCGAGTCGCGAGTAAGTGTTTGCAGCACTCCCTCCAGAAATACCTTACTCAAACCGTGTGCCTAGATTCATTTTTACAACAGAGAGTTATGGCGGTCACTATGCCCCCAGCTTTGTGACATATTTTGACGAACAGAATGCATTGGTCGCCAGCGGCACCATCCAAGGCGAACCGATTGTTGTCAGTGCTCTCATGGTCAATAAGTCAGTAGGATGCTTGTCACTTCCCATGCTAAACAATTTAGCTTTCCGCACCGCAGTGGCTGGTATGATCCGTTAATTCATTACACTGCTTGCTATAACTTCGCAACCAATGCTCCCGGCTATGGTCAACTTCAGTCAGACGATGTATTGCAGAGCATATCAGATGCACTGTACGGCACCAATGGTTGCATTGCACAAGAACAAGATTGCTATAATGCGGGCGACTCGACTGAATCCAATGATATCTGTCGTCAAGCAGACAATTACTGTGTACGTCAGTGTTCGATATTATCACACATGGATCTAATACGTCCTTTTGATCTGGTAGATTAACAATGTCTTCATTCCTGCCATCGGCAACCGAGACTCGAATGATCTCAGACAGAACTCTCCGGCGTCATTCCCTCCGGAATATTACGTCAATTACTTGCACAATTCGGAAGTCGTGAGCATGATTGGTGCCGAATCAACGTATCAAGAATGTGCCAGTGCTCCTAATCAACTGTTTGCCACCACCGGGGATGTATGTCTGATGACCCCCTCTAATAACGCATCGGAATCTTGACGCATAATTACATTGCAGGACGCACGAACGTGGCTTCCCCAACTCTCCACATTGGTAAACTCTGGGCTCAAGACGTTGATTTGGGTATGGGGAATCTGATAGACCGCTTAGCTATTTTATAACTAACTTGTATTCCATACTAGGCTGGTGACACGGACATCAAGTACGTGTTTTCTTTTCCATTTCTTTTGGCAGTTCATCTGATAATCAAATCAACCCATGCAGCTGTAATTGGCTTGGCGTAAGTTTTTTTTCTTCTCTTCAGTGGGACTGACCGGCCACCAACCGCTGAATTGTCCGCAGAGTTACGCTACTGCTCTTGCCATGGACTGGTATGGTAACGAGACGCTCCACAACACCCCTCTCAGCAATATCACACTCGGCGGCACAACGATCGCTGCGGTCGCCAATGTGGAGAACTTCACATTCGCGTACGTAATTTCGGGCCGTTGATATGGGCTTAGTCTTACCTTTGAACAAATTCGAAACAGAAGGGTCTATGCTGCTGGACACGAAGTTGTACGTCGAAGCTAATATTAGATCAGGCTTAGGCTTACTGAAAGACACACAGCCTGCTTTCCAACCTGCAGCTGCTCTGGAGATTTTTACCCAGATCATCAACAAAGAGCCTCTCCATTCAGTGTAGGGACTGTGGGTAGGGTGATGAGACCGGTGAAACACCGGAAGGATATTTTTGTATCCACAGGTACCCCCTCAATATAATTTATGCTTGTGTTTTCATGTACGCATGTACGGCTTGGAGTTCCTTTGCATCAGAACTGACCCGATCATCTTTGCGCACTAAGGCTCGAGATGCGGCATAAAGCATTCAAATATTCAGAGTCCATTTCTGATCCATCTCAACTACGCCCATGTCAATGTGTTTTCTACTTACTAGCTGTGAACTTCTCGATGATTCGCACATGCAGGACTCTAGGTTGCTAACACTAAAACAGACTTGTTGACAATGGTGTCACGCTATCGCGGGTATCTCAGTGACGAGTGAGCTTTGCTGTCAACGACTCAAGATTAACGCTGATGATATGGATGAATTCTTTGCATGCCCTAAGTTGGACGGCTGGCCATAGAACTATAATCTCCTTAAAGTCACAGTGGCTCGTATCCTCTTTTCCCATGACACGTCAGAGAAGTGACCTACCTAGCTTGTAAGGGACACCACGGTGATTCACGTATACTGCACTAGCATACATGTCAAGAATCAACGGTGACGGGCACAAGTATATTTATGTAAGGTTGACTGGGCATCTGCATTGGTTACATTCGGGAGATCGTGAGCAATTGCAAAACACTGCATTCAATAGCCCAGGACGAAAGGAGAATATGTCAGGGGATAAGTGAGTTCATTGCTACCATCACGATGTGGCGTATTGTAGCACCGCCAAAACAAATATCCAGCCAGGATCTAATAAAGGTCGTCAAATCCTCCAACCATCTTCATCGCACCATTGGACTTATTTTGAACAATAGGAATCATGTGCTTCATTCTGCAAAAAGCCAGCGTGTTTTTGGTCTTCGGAGATTGAGGATCTCAGGCTTGTTTCATCGGTTGATTTATTGCGAGGCAGAATGCATATGGAGATCTGAGCTCACACATACTGTTCAGATTAAAGATTGATGGGTGGCATTGATGTCCGGTGAGGCCGCAGTTTGCCAGAAGTAATTGGTCCGCAAAAAGGCATCATGGAGGCCAGGCAGCATGAGAGAATCACTTGGGGGTCAGAGTTGCCATACCCAGGGTACTAGTGGGCAGTGCAAGTGCCTAGAGTCTAGATCTGATGACTCAGCGCTCACCAAGGACGATTCCTCCAAGTATGAGAGCGTGAATGTTTGATCGGTGAGGATCCACAGCGTAACGTACGGGACGTCCGACACACAGAGTTTATAAAGGTTGCCCGTACCTGCTCACTTCGGTGGCAGGGGATTCGGTGGGGTGCGAGTTACTTACGGAATGCTAGAGTAGCATCATCCTTGCGCGGGTTATCAACCGACTCAGACAGTCTTGACATGTCAATCATTCCGACCATCGACCGACAACCTCATTGCAGAAGAAGTGAAGACCACTAAGATGAACGAGCGTTTCATTGATGACTTCAAGTCAACCTGCCATCCAACGAATGACACAGCGGTAAATCCCGGGAAAGGTTCGGGAGAATCCCAAGAACGGGCACAGCAGCTGGAGACATAGATCAATTACTGCACATGACATGCATGTATGAAACGCATACAAGGTATAACTTTGCATACCTGCGTGTCCAGATTCCAGAAATACCTTTCTCAACCATTCCCACAGTGGTACCATAGCACCTATTATGTCATCCACAGAGACCAGTGAGTGGCAGCCCAGATAAATACGATGACTGGGAGCATGATGACGATTCAGGAAGATAATACTATAGTGTTTGACACTGGCAGAAATCGCACTATTCACGGTGTAATCTTTTATCTGAATGAGGTATCTTTTAGAGGAAGTGTCAGGTTCCGGTCAGGATCAAAAGGGATTTGACAGCGGCAGGCCAGAAGGTGGGGAAGACTTGACAGGAATAAATCTCTATGACATGTATCGGAGGGTTGTGAGTGAGTCGTACGTGGAACCGACGACAGGGCGCTCTCTGACGAAATTGTATCTGGAGATTCTTCACCAGATTCGAGCAGGTTTGCGACCAGCGCTTGACGGGAGGTCAGTACCTGGAACGCTTCGACAGGCGACTTGAGACAGGTCAGCTCCCTCCAACTTCAATATGAGAGGTCACTGGCGTAAAGTTTTCTCCGAATGGCGGGCAGATTGCAACTACCGAACGTGCTGGTCTAATCCGCATCTTCGATAGCTGTAGTGATGACAAGCTCATCACGATTGACACCAACCTGAGGGACCCCCGATTTACATCAACGCTCTGCTAGCGGCGGAGGGCAACGGGCGTCGGCGTCGCAAGACTCGATAAGACTTGATGCACTTTGGTACCGTAAACGTTAGTTTTAGTCTCATGCATGGTATTTTTTCGTGCTTGGGACACGCACCCCGTTTTTGCATTGAACTCCAGGAACTTGCAACTGCATTGACTCGGAGTCCAAAAGTCAGCGCGTCAGCCTCAGTGCTCAAGCGCTCAAGCCTCGCGCCTTGGCAAGTCGGGGCGCCCAGAACCGCTGATTACTAAGCAATAGTCCCGAAGCTGCCAAGTTTTAGTTTGGCCAGTCTTCCGAGTCCGTTCATTGCCATGTCTTTGTGTCGTTGTTCTGTGTTTCGGTTTTCCCGTGGAATCCCGCTTAGACCGCACCTCCGAGCTCTTAGAGCAGACTTACAGGGACTACGCGGTCATCAGCGACAACTTTTCAATTTCGCTCGAAAATCCAAGCATGCTGTAAGGGCCGGACTCGACGAAGATGAACTCTCCCATCCATTTTCAAAGTCACCATATCCTGCAGTCAAGGCTCGTGGGGAAGCTATTCGTTCGCTTGCCCCCTGTCCCGTTTGTTCATCCGATCATGCCAGCCATAATGATGCCACAAAAAAACCTTCGAGAGTCAAGTTCGAATGTCCTGACTGTGGCTGGCCGACTCATTGCAGCGAAGAGCATTGGAAAATGGATCGAGATCACGCAAAGTTCTGTTCACGTCTTCGGGAAGTAAACGAGGACGAACACGACCTTCGGAGTGGTCGGAGAATGCACGAGCATGAGCTTCCTGGTGTGTATAGTACGCAGCTGTCTACCTTGGGATTTTACACATTTTCGACCAGGGCCTCAAGCATATGAGGAGGCCATTTCATTCGCCAATTGGGACCTCTTTTGGTATACGCGTGGTTTCTCTTCGATGGACACTGAACGATCAAGAAGGCATGCAAGCAAGTTGCTTACCTACCCGATCACCATAGGCTCTGTTCTCCATCAAAATAGTGGTTTAACGCTCAACAACGGCCGCGTCACACCCGAAGGTAGCCGGTCTTTGGCTGGTGAGTTGATACAATTTCGGCCACGGTGACTGTTTAAATGACACAACTCCAACAGCGCTACGCACGACGCTGCATGTTGCTCCTGGCGCTCCTGACACCGAAGAAGCTGGTGTTTCCAAGCCCCAAATCAGAATATTCATTCTAGGCGCGCGCGCGGAATCCTCCCTTCCCCCTCATGTCTGGGAACAACTCTGCATGTTGTTCCCATCTTGTCATTTTCACTTGCATTTCATCGGACCGCAGGTATCCCTTCCGAGACTACGTAACGACCTAGGATCTCGGGCGCAGCCAGCCGCTCAATCTTCCCCGGATAGCTTGCCTTCGGACCAGGCTGCCTCCGAACAAGAGAAACCGCCCTTGTACGTTCCCAACGTCTATGAACCTCCTACTCCAAAGCCAATCGCTCGTTTGAAACGTACCCGCTCGTCACTCAAGCTTTACGGTGTTCCATCATACACCGTTCCTTTCTCTCCGCAGCTGACAATCACTGGCATGCAAGCCAACTATGCGGAGGTCCATTCGCAGTTCCAGGATACGTTGGATCCCTATACCGATCTTTTCTTCCTATTTTCTCCCGGCTTTGGTTTTCCATCACCATCATCGATCTCAGAGCTTGATGGAAAACCCTGCTTGCAAATAACCTCTCCTACCGAGTGGGGCCCAGTTGTCCCGGCGCTTCTTGCCACAAGATGTGCAGTATTTGTCACGGGCTTCTCTCCAGCAGACGTTGAGAGAGATATTCGATCTCTCCATCAAGCACCCGATGTTGCAGACGAGTTTGAATGGATTATAACACCTGGTGAAAATCCATTTGGTAGTGAGAAGTGGGAGGTTGCCGATTTCGATCCACGAGTCATGGTCAAGACAAACTGGGGTATATGGGGAATGCGAGGAAAAGGCAGAGAAGTGAAAACTAATCACTAGGTCTTGTTTAGCAAAGCCTCCCATACCTGTTTAACCGTCGTTTCCTGTGTAAACGTTCTTAAATCGTCTCTGACCACGCAAAGACTCACTGGAAGTTCAATCATTTGTGCGGGAGGCCGTTTACGGAGCTAAGGTAATCATAGACAGAAACTTACATTACTCAACTGAGATCTCGTTGGGATAATGTATAGTCGGACCATGTCGAACCTAGCTCGAGCTGCCCACCCTGCTATTGGTGGAACATTAAATCATATGGCATAGCAACCTGGACCCAGTCTCAGAATCGTACCAATTTTCGATCACAGTAGGGATAGGAAGAAGCCAAAGAGGGAGCAACACAGAAAACGGCGGGGAGGATAATATACTGGAATGAGGATCTTTAAGAGACATTAATACGAGAGGAGGGACTTTGCTGGTACATACCGTTCGACGCTACTGAATTTAAGCCGCGGAACCTTGAGGGACGACAACTACCAGTGAGTGTTAGCGGAGAGAGACGCGAGGAACTAACACGAGCCTCACGTCAGGCGTTTGTAAGTGTATTTTCAAGTTTGGTTCACCCGAAGTTTTCGGGTTACTCTTTTCTCACTGTTTTGCACGATGAGCATCGCTGGCTGTTCCGGGAGCCCCAAGGTAGCCCTGAGGCTCTTGCATCGACTCCAAACGGGGTGGGGGTTAGTTAGACGGGCGCCAGCTCATGATGGCGGCTACTATATCGGGCATGCTCGTAGACCCACCTTCGATCAGATCGATAGTGCCCCATCTCGGACTTGGTCTACAACCAGACAGACCCGAATACTACGACGACACATTTCTACCACCTCAACAGCAAGACACGCACAACCTCTCTCAGAAGTCTACTTGGACTTTAAGTTCTCTGCAGACGCCACCATGGCATCCTTGACACCCCCACAGCCCCCGCCGAGTTGGCAACATACTGTCGAAGACATCGAACGTTTAACCACGGAGGCACTCGCGAGAAACAAGCAAGTCAGCGATGATATCGTCAAACTGCCGGAGGACAAGCTCGATTTCGATAACGTGAGCATACATGCCACTCCCTTGCCTCCAGCGTCCCTGACCATCTGACCGCGCGTCCATTTTCAGGTGTTTGTGAGTTGACTGCTCAATGCTGTACATACACCCCCGTCTTCTGATATACGGGACCCCAGCTTGCGCTCGCTAACGCTGAGGCCGAGTTTGACATCACTCTCGAACCCCTCGGGTTCTATCAAAATGTCTCTACGAACAAGGCACTTCGCGATGCGTCTACCAAATCCGAGGAACGTACGCGCAAGTTTGCCAACCAAGAGTCGATGCGCGAAGATCTGTACAAGGCCAAGGTGACCGCCGAAGCTAATCTGCACAAGACAGGCGCTTGGGACAAGTTGAGCGCCGAGCAGAAACGGCTCGTCGAGAAGATGATACTCGATGGGAAGCGAGCTGGTTTGGCCCTTGAGAAGAAGGAAGACAAGGAGAAACTCAAGCAACTCAAGGACGAGCTTTCAGATGCTTGCTTAAAGTTCACGGTGGGTCGCTTTTGGCTATGAACGAATAGGTGCTGAATAGGACGCGATTTCGCAGCAAAACTTTAATGAGGAGAACGTAAGTCGATACTGCTGCTTGTCTTTATCGGCCCTCATCGCGTCAATGGCTTTCACAGGGTCGCGTCTCCTTTACGCGCGAGGAACTCGATGGCGTCCCAGAGGATGTGGTATCTGGATATACCCAGCGCACAGAAGGTGAAAAGGTGTTGTACGACGTCACCTTCAAGACGCCCGATATCTTCCCTGTCGTAAGTGTCGCCCGACCAATATCGCTATCCATTTGACAGTATGATCAAGTTCAAATACGCCAACAATCCGCAAACGCGCAAAAAGGCTCAGGAAGCCTTTGAGGATAGACTATCAAGCAACGTTGGATACCTCGACACGGCACTGCGCTTACGTAGACAGATTGCTGAGATCTTACGATATGATTCTTGGGCAGATTACATCACAGAGGTGAAGATGGTTAAAAGCGCGGCCAATGCAAAGCAAGTAAGTCAAACAGATTTGAACCACCGTGTTTTTCTGAGATTCTTATCTGTGCAGTTTTTGGACGAGCTCAAGAAACATCTTGACCCCCTTGGGATTCAAGAACGCGAAGCCCTTCTCGCACTCAAAAAGGAGGAGCACGTCAAACATGGCTTGCCGACCGACGACAACTTTTACCTCTGGGACTATAGGTACGTCATTTAGACCTGCCGTTCGACTCCCAGGTTCGACTTAGTCTGCCAGATATTATGATCGTCTCTATGTGGAACGCAACCTGAGCCTCGATGATTCTCTTGTCAAGGAGTACTTCCCTGTGTCTGTTGTTGTTCCTGCTATACTCGACATATACCAGAACCTACTTGGAGTCAAGTTCGTCGAAGTGAAGGGCGATGCACGGGATGTATGGCATGCTGGTGGGTCTCCGGTGCCAACCCTGGCTCGAGTGAGGCTCTAACGTAAAAACAGATGTCCAACAATTTGCTGTTTGGGAGAAGGATGCGAAGGATGAATCCGGATTCGTTGGCTACTGCTACCTTGATCTATTCCCCCGAGGTACTGAGTTCTGTTGCTCCGTGCCTTTGAAGAGACGCTCATTTCAGAACTTTTAGAGGCCAAATACCCGCACGCTGCCGTATGGGGCCTTCTCCCAGGTTATGAACTATCCAATGGGGAGCGACGCTACCCGCTGACGGCCATGGTCGCAAACCTCGCGAAATCAACGCCGGAGCGACCAGCACTGATGCGACACGACGACGTTACGACGTTCTTCCACGAAATGGGGCATGTGTTCCACGGTTTGCTGAGTCGGACGAGATATGCACGGTTCCATGGGACAGCCGTTGCGCGCGATTTCGTAGAGGCCCCATCGCAAATGCTCGAGAATTGGTCAGTTATGATCTTGGTTTTCTGTAGACGCCATGATCGAGTGAAGTGACGTCACAGGTGCTGGGAGCCGGAGGTGTTGAAGAAGATGTCGAGCCATTACAAAACACAAGAGCCACTGTCTGACGAGCTAATTGACAAGATCATCAGGAGGTCGGCTTTAGCCTATCTTGGATTCATATTCCACTCACCCACCCTGCAGTCGCTACGTCAACGTCGGGCTATTCTACCTCCGTCAGCTATTCTTCGCCAACTTTGATCTATCGGTGCACAACAACAGCTTGGACGCGAATACGGACTACACCAAACTCTGGAACGATCTGAGGGAGCAGATCTCGCTCGTCAAAGGGGACGCGTACAAGCCTGGTCAAGGTACCTTCGGGCACATTGTCGGTGGTTACGACGCTGGGTACTACGGGTAAGCCTTTTCACCTACACAGGTCTCTCTTACTCACGCCTTATCGCACGACGTAGCTACACTTACTCGCTCGTGTTCGCCGCGGACATGTACGCTACGGTGTTCAAGAAGGGGCCGCTGGATCCTGCATTGGGTAAACTGTACCGCGACAAGATCCTCTTCGTGGGTGGCAGTCGAGATGAGATGGACTCGCTCAAGGTGAGTCGGATGGTCTTGCGACGGTGGGGTTAGCGTTATTCACTGGGTCTTAGGACTTTTTGGGCCGTGACCCGAACCCAAAGGCGTTCATCGAAGAGATCGAGCAGGATGCGAAGCACACATCTAATTTGTGAGGCGGACGAGCGAGTGTACGGTAGCGTTGTATAGCAACCACGCATGACCTTGTACTTGGAATAATGCAACATCGTACTTCTGAGTCATGGATACTCAGACTTCTAGGCATACTCTGATCAACTTGAATTCTGCCACGCCACTTACAGACAGGAGACGTTTGGCAGATGTAGATTAGCGACATATTCTGCGTGAAAACGCAACATTTTCCTGTGTGCACCCTCATGATGTCATCCCTCGGCTTATTTATGTTGGCAACGGTTACCAAGGCGCTTCAACTTGAACCACTTGACTCAATTTCATTGATAAATGCTTTGGGATTTGGTTCGCGTCCCAAAAAATCCTATTCCAAGGCCAACAGCATTGAGCACGGCATACTCGGAAGCTTTCCATGACTAATGACACACCTTGAGCAAATCCATCTCGTCTCGACTCGACCCAGGAAGGAGGACCTTGTCTCGATACCACTTGCCCAACTTGGGATCAAGGGGACCTTTCTTGAATACGGTGGTATACATGTCCATGGCGAAAACAAGCGAGTAGGTGTACCTGCATTACATCTCAGTTTTGAGCCAGTCGCCATCGGAGGAAATCGGTAAGACACACCCATAGTACCCAACATCGTAATCACCCGCGATGTGCCCAAATGCACCTTGACCAGGCTGGTCTCCACCTTTCAGGTGGGTGATTTCTTGTCTGAGTTCGTTCCATAACTTGGTGTAATCTGTATTCGCGTCCAAACTGTTGTCATGTACTACGAGTGCAAAGGTCGCGAAGACGAGTTGACGCAAGTAGAAAATCCCGACATTGACGTAGCGACTACGTGCAGATAATATAAGTCTCCAGAAGATGACCGTGTCTAGCTGTGATACCCACCTCCTGATGATCTTGGCGATGAGATCGGCCGGCATTGGCTCTTGTGTCTTGTAATGGCTCGTCATCTTCTTTAGTATGTCGGGCTCCCAGCACCTGAGATACGTCCCAGACATCAATCCCACACCCCAGAGAACGAAAATGAAGTGTACTGAACCAATTTTCGAGCATCTGCGATGGTGCCTCAGCAAAATCGAGTGCAGTGGTTGTCCCGTGGAATCGCGAATATCGTGTGCGACTCAACAATTCGTGGAAAATGTGGCCCATTTCATGGAACAATATCGTGACATCAAAATGTCCCATGAGTGCTGGCCGCTCAGGCGTCGGCTTTGCAAGGTTAGCAACCATGGCTGCCACTGGATAATGCCGTTTCCCTGTGGCGAGCTCGTACCCGGGCAGGAGAGGGAAAACACCCGCATGAGAAAATTTTGCCTCTGAAAGCTTGTATTATTGGGGGAACACAATGCAAGAAAGTGACCCACCCCGAGGGAAGAGGTCTAGATAGCAGTACCCGATGAAACCTGACTCGTCTTGTGCGCCTTTCTCCCAAACCGCGAATTGTTGCACGTCTTAG
>JBBPMZ010000662.1:0-11482 GCA_038090575.1 Tylopilus cf. pernanus | reverse complement strand
CTTAAGTTGATAAAATCTGGATAATCTGACAAATATACAGAAAATGAAGTATTAGTTGATATTTTCTGAAATTTGTATGAAAAGTATAGTAATACTGACAATTCTCAGTAGGAGGGTTTTCCTGATGAGATCCCTGCTTGTCACATATACCCATAATGTGAACTTGAGTATGGGCTAATATACTTCAGTTATGATTTGTCAGGTAGGAGAGTGTGAGCTGTATTACTTTTGGTGTAGCATAATATATATGAGTTAAGTTGAAGGTGTATAGGACTGTGAGTGCAGTGTACAGATCTGTAGAGATCCAGCAGTTTTAATGTGCAGGTTGGCCAGATTTGTACACATCTGTAGTTGATTCAAACAACTGTATAGATCTGTACAAGTTCAGTGGTCTCACTGTACAGGTTGGTCAAATTTATACACACCTGTAATTGGTCTATACAGCTGCACATGTTCAAGTATAGTTGTGTATTATTTCTATACAGACTGACAGCTCTGTATAGACCTGTATATAGACAATGCAGACTTGTACAGTATATGACTTGACTGTAGATCTGGTGGGTTGTCCAGCTCTGTACAACACTGGACAGCTCTATACATACAAGGACTGGTTTACTGATGCTCTGGCCCAGGGTACATCACCAACTTGCAGCGGGTGCACATGGGGACCTTGCGCGGCTAGAAAGAGATGAGATTCAGTACATAGTTACCATGAAATTCGAGATTTGTCACTCACCTTTCTTCCTGTCTTGGGATCGGCCTTAACGAGGTTGATAGCAGCGCAATGTTCTCGCCAGAATGATTCATTGTTCCGCTTTGCTGTGAATCAAATCAATAATGCTATACTTGTGGATGATAACAACAGAAATGAATCCATGCACGTACACTTGAAGTTGTTCTTGAGGGTCCTTTGAATGATCATCGGTTCCACATCACCCAGTTTGCGTAGCAGTGCAATAGGATTCTTCCTAATGGCATTTGAGCCACACGTTTCGATCAGCCGGTGATTGTACGCCTCGGTCGCCTCGAGCCATTTCTGCGGTGTCATCTCATAAGAGATCCAGTGAAATTCCTTGCGCATGTCCATAAAAAGGAAGAACTCGCCGCTACCTTTGACGACGAGCGAATCAGGATGGATGCCCGTTGCAGCCAGGAACAGGCGCTCGGACCTGGTAATAGGTGGTGCGGGTGAGGGGACGGAGGGACTTCAAGTTGGTAGTACTTCGGGGCTTGGAGGACGGGCACTGGACCTGGACTCGGAGGATGGTGGGACAGACAGTGATGTGGACATACTAGTAGTAGGATAGGTGGTTCGTAGAGCACTGGCATTGCTGATGTGTCCGCCGCGTGAGAAGTATGAGTCAATCATCCCAGCACGACGGTCGGGTCCAACTGCACCCTGGTAGCATAACCAGAGTATAATCAGATCGAAATTCATTGAGTGGGCGATGAGGCACTTACATTGAGAAGTCTTGGGACAGCAGGATTTGAGTTGCTACACCGGCATGCCGGGGCACCGGGATCACTGTCCTTGGAATTGGCTTGATGGGTGGGCGCTGCCGGGACTATAGCCATGCTCGTGCCTGAAATCTGGGACTGGGAAGAGACCTGTGGGAGCTGGAGTGACTGGGGATCGATATTGAGCTTGTTGAAAATGAACTCGCGGCTGGAGACTCGGAGGAGTGCTTGCTCGGTGTCGCCTTGGGAACCCGGCTCATCCTGAGCACCGATAACCTCCAGCTTAAGCTCAACCACTTCCTCCTTTACTAGACCCCCAAACGTTGCAATGTGCTTTGATGGCACCAAACCGAACGCCTCATTGGAGCATGCAGATCGGAGCTCTGGGAGCGGAACAAGGGAACGCTGTGGGTCAGCCGCACAGAGCCGATTATAGAGATTGGCGATGGAACTGATCATGTCGGTATGGTGACAGCCGGCGGTCAGAGCGATGAAAGGATTCTCAGATGACTCGGCGCTGCGCTTGAATGCGATTCGAATGTTCCTGCGATGTACAAAATCATGACTCAATGCCGCAAGCATGACTATACCACTTGGCTGTGCTCTCTGGAGGCCGTTCCACGCCTTGTGACAGCCTTCGATGCGACTGCCGTCAGAGAGTACATCTTGTCGGCGGCGTTGTAAGCAGCCCTTCCGGACGTGCCTGAGCTGCTCCTGATGAACCTAGGAGTACACAATAATTTGTCAGTACCATAGCAAATAGTAAAGTTGTGGCGCCATACCCTCTCAGACGCAGCTGACCAAACGGTCTCTTTCTTCGCCCACTTATCACATCAGTAAACTGACCCTTTCCCTTAGCCGAGACCCTAGATTTTTGCCGAGACCCAGACAAGTACAGTACTGTCCAATCTGTCACAGTACTGATTTGAGGTCACGACTCACAGCATGTTCGTAATATAAAGCATTATTAATTACAAACAAACGTACGCATCCTCCGAGTCACGACAACTTGAAGTGTGAGATGTCCGAGTCAAGAAGTCAGTCTTACTCGAACATAATGATGGAGTAGCATATAAAAAATGCCGGTGGGCGGGCAGTGTGTACTTTATCCGGGCCAAAAAACTATGATACGCGTCGCACTTGACTGTTTTCACCAACACAAAATCGTGATGCCACTAAGATCGTGTACCCGGAATTTTGGCGTGCATCGACAGGTTCACATTCTCCTTATTACCTTGATCTTTCTCTGCTACATGGCAGGCGAAACCGGATCACTATTCTGGAAACGAATAATTATCCTAAACGTGAGGAGACACGGTACAACATGAGACCTTATATACTGTAGTCGACATACCACAGGACCAATGAGACATGCGAAGGCTGGGTACAAGTTGACTAGAGGTACGTGGTGAGGTGGAGATGCACAAGGATCTGTGGCAGCAGGAGAGAAAGTCCGGGGTCATCAAGAAGGGAGGCAATGCCAGGGAAAAATCTGGTTTGCGTACCTCAAGAAGAGCGATGGTCATCGCCGGCAGTGAGTTTCGCATTACATCCGCGCCAGCCATCTAACGAGAGTGCCCGTTCTCATTTGTCACCAGCCTATGTGGTCTGGGTGCAGAGGTCTCTTTGTAAGAAGGATGTACTGTGGGAAACTCACAGTAACTATGGAGCTGGGCGACTTGAGGTAAGACTTGAGCAGTAGAGGGACTGCAGAGGACTCAAAGAACGAGGTAGTAATTCGAGTTAAGGAGAGCGATAGAAGGGAGCTCTCCTTATATACATACAGGATTGTTTGTACATATGTGTGTGCTGGTCCGTGCACACTAGAACCTCTTTCTAAATAAAGAAAGGAAGATACGATAGGAACGTATCATCAGTCATGTGAAATGACTAAATATCCGTAAAACGGATCTATGACTAAACATGATAGTGTAAGTATGAAGATAAGATCTTTCATCTAATCAGTGATCTGAAGACGAAGTCTGAAGTAGAAATATCACTGATTTCAACACTCTTCCTCACTAGAAACGTGTGTCATGTGTAAGGAGATAAAGTGAGACTTTTACGTCCTCGCTCAAAGGCTATCTTCCCAAGATTTTTGGTGAAGATATCTGAGAATTGAATGTTGGTGGGAACGTAGTAAAGAACGACTTCACCGAATTCTACAGCTTCTCGGATATAGTGTTCCGGAATACGAACGTGTTTTGTACGTCCTTCCTGAGCGGGATTAGAAGCTAGAAATATAGCGCCTTGATTATCGACGCAGAGTGGTATGGGAGGTAAAGAGATATTGATCTCCTCGAATAAGTTGCGTATCCATTGGATTTGTTTGCAACATTCGGTCATGCCACAATATTCTGCTTCTGTAGACGAAAGTCGAACTCTCTTCTGTCTCTTGGAGAGCCAGGACACGATTCCATTTGCCAGATAAATGGAGTAACCAGTTGTAGATCGAGATGTCTCGATGTCTCCTGCCCAATCGGTATCAGAGTAAGCAATAAGACCATTCTGAAGAGAAGGTCCTTCTGCATCGTAGGTGATACAGAGGTTCACAGTGGAAGCAAGGTAGCGAACAATATAGATCGCCTTCTGCAAATGTTCCTCAGTGGGATTCGCAGAGAACTGTGACAGTTTGATAACCGCATAAGCAAGGTCTGGTCTAGTGCCAAGCATGATATATAGCAGTGATCCAATGACCGACTGATATCTGCTCCGAACAGTAGGATTCTCCTTGGATTCGTTTGGTCTCGGATTATATCTGGAGGGTAGAGGAGTGGAGCATGGTTTGGAACTCTGTTGACCAAAACGCTCAACGACCTTTTGTGCATAAGAGCACTGGTCTAGTTTCAGAGTGCGTTTCTTGCGATCTCTGGTAATCCTCATTCCTAGATATTCCTGGGCTGGGCCAAGATCCCTAGATTCCCAACGATCCATGAATTGTTTCTTATGAGTCATAACAAGTGACCTATCACTGCCCATAAAAAGAGCATTGTCAACATAAAAGACAAGAACAATAATATGCTTGCCAATGAATTTATAATAAACGCCTGGATCGGCATGACATCTCCTGAACCCAAATTTGGTCAGGGAAACATGTAGCGTCTTATTCCATTGAAGTGCCGCTTGTTTAAGACCATAGATGGCCTTTCGCAATCTACAAACATTTGTTTCCTGACCTTTGTGAATGAAACCCTCAGGTTGAACCATATAAAGATCTTCATCAAGTTCGCCAAATAGAAAAGCAGTCTTGACATCAAGTGCTTCTATTTCCCAATCTTCTAAGGCGGCTAAGGCCAGAAGAAGGCGAACTGTTTCAAACCTGGTAACTGGTGAAAAGGTTTCTTCATAGTCAATACCGAAGATCTGTGTGAATCCTTTGGCCACAAAGTGGGCTTTCTTTCTGCCATCGCTTTTTACTGCGTAGACCCATCTCCCTTTGATGGTCTCTCGACCTTTAGGTAAATCAACCAAATCCCATACCTTTCAGTCCATTAGGGATTTATATTCTTCTTCCATCGCAAGTCTCCAATCTCGTTGATCAGATATGGGCATCTTCAGAATATCCCGATATTGTTTGGGTAAGTTCTGAGTAATCGCTGATGATAAATGAAATCTCATCCATTGATTCGAATAAAGATCTCCCATATCCTCATCATTGGTAGGTCTCGGTTCTTCAACCGGAATCTGCTCTTCCTGAATAGGAATAATCCCTCTAGCAAGGTCTCGCTCAATTTCAAGTGGAGTGCGATCACCATAGGTATTATCAGGTAATATGCGTGGTGCATGTGCACGAGTAGTGCGTCTCTCCTGAAGAGGAGGTCGAACATTTGTTCGTTCCTGAATAGTCTGCCTATTTTGATGTGGTAAAGCACGAAATGCTGTAAGAGGTTCATATGACTGGCGTGGTGGTTGCCATAGAGCAGGTTTAAGAGGACGAGGTTCAATCCGTTCATAAGGAGGAAGTTTATACCGTTTATGTTGTGGCATATCCTCATAGTCTCTCCAATTTCCAGAGGAGGTGGTAAAGCGTCCAGGTTGGACACCTCTCTTCCAGCCAGATTGAGGCGGTGGTGGTGATACTGGAGGAAGGGTTAGATCGGATTGAGTAAGGGGTGAGAGGGGAGATAATGGATGGTGCGATTGTGTATCTGATTTATGCGAAGAATGGGATGAAGGAGGTCGCCATGGTGAGGGACTCCTGTATGGTGATGAAGATCGTGATGTATGCGAGGAAGGAGGTTGATTCGGTACTGGTTGAACCAGTGGTTCATTGTCATTTATGACAGTAACACGAGGAGGGATTTCCGGATTCCGTTCCTGTGTAGAACCATGATCGAGTGCAGGATCTTCGTGTAGACGGTCTGGTTTGTCTCTAGTCTTTCTAGAACATGAAGGAAAAAATGATTCGTCAAAAGTGGCATTTGTGGAGATAAAGGAACGATGTCTGGATTGAGACCAGAATCTCCATCCTTTTGTGCCAGATTCATATCCTATGAAGGTCATTTCCTCTGCCTTTGCTGCTAATTTAGATCGTCTCATCTCATCTGGAATGTAGACATAAGCAGAACATCCAAACACACGAAAATAGGATATGTCAGGAATCTTCCCAGAGAATAACTCGATGGGTGTCTTCCAATTGAGGCGACGGACAGGCTGCCTATTGTATATGTGAAGTGAGGTCTCCATTGCGTCTTGCCAGAACACATTGGGTAGGCATGCATGATGGCGAATCGCCCCTGCTTTTTCGGAGATGGTACGGTTGAATCTCTCTGCGCGTCCATTCTGCTGAGGAGTATGGGGAACAGAGGTTTGATGAGAAATTCCTCTGGATGTGAAGAACGTCTGAATATTGTATCCCATAAATTCCCCACCTCGATCAGAACGTACAGAGGTGACAGTAGAGCCAGCAAGGTTCTCCATCATGCGTAGCATGTCCTGAAGAAAGCGACAGGTTTCAGATTTTTCTCGCAAGAAAGCAAGGAGGGCGTAGCCAGAATAGTCATCAATCAGAGTGAGCACATAGCGTTTGCGAGTGCGAGATTCCGTATCAAAAGGTCCCATTAGATCAGTGTGCAGAAGGTCCAAAGCGCGAGTGGCACGCTTCTCAGAGAGAGGGTAGGAGCGATTAGGCATTTTACCAAGAGCACATCCTTTGCAGGGAGCTCATTTGGAAGGAACAGCGACCATAGGTGAACCAGTAGTGTGAGCACTAAGGTGTCTCAGCGCATTGTCAGAAGAATGACCCATGCATTGGTGCCAAAGACTTGAATCATTCTTGACCACCGAAGCAATAACACCAGGTTTGATCGGAGATGACCGAAACCAGTGAAGATTGTTGTCCGGAAATAAAGCAGAAGCCTGTATTACCTGGACGTCTTCAGTGTTCCAGATACTTGTTTCTTCATTGATAGTCTCACTCCTATAGCCTTGGGCGGCAAGAGTGGGGATAGATAACAGTCTATGGGCAGCTTTAGGTGCATACCAAACTTGATCAAGGATGAGTGGATCTCGACCATCGGGTCAGAGTATGACCTTTCCAGGACCATACATAGTGACAGAGGAACCATTCGCTACTGAAGCAGTACGAGTTCCTTTCTCTAAATGAGAGAAATCGTCAATATAGGGTGTAATGTGATCAGTACAACCACTATCAATCATCCAATGATCAGTTGTTTGCAGCTGCTTAGATGGTCCGACGATATACAAGCCAGAAAGAAGATTGGATTCAATGCACATACGACAGGTAAGATGATGGGAATTGTCTCTAGTGGTCATGGTATGAATACCAGACTCTAGGCTGTCGAAGGAGATAGGATTAAGGTCATCAAAGTACGACCTATGGGGGCATTTGAAGGTGAAGGGGTCTCTGACAGAAGTGCCAGGCAATGCTAGTCCCATGGATAATCCTCCAATCACTATTTTGCATGGCTTGGGTCTCTTCTTGGTAGAAGGTCTGTCAGGAAGCAGATCAGGTAGTTCCTCAGACAGAGAAGGAACTCCTGCGGGTACAAAAGGAATGAGAGGAGGTCGATGGTGTGATATCCAGATCAGGGTTGTCTCCCCAGCTGGGTTCCGCATGATCAGAGTCAAAGTGGAACTCGTTCATATCAGTGACCATTGTTGAGACATCTGGTGTGATACGAGCGGCAAGAGGGGGTAAGGAGGGAATAAAGTCATCCTCCGTATAGTTCATAGTGACATCTGGATAATTAGTAATCACTGTATTGGCGATGGCTTCATTAGCCTTGCCCTTCCCTTTTTGTCTCTTATCGAATCCTTGTCTCGCATGATCAGCACGAGTGGGTCTCTTCTTGCGGTTCCTCTGGGGATTTCCGCTTGAAGGATGATTAGAAGGACCAGCATGAGCGTTGCTTTGCTGTGGTCTCCACTGATTTCTCTGTGGGGGTCCATTCTGAATCACTGATGTGTGATTCGCGGATGAGTGACGAGGAGGTTTCTCGACTCGTGTCTCATGAATTCGATGAGAACCTAGGGAATCACCGGAGGGGTTTAGAACATTCTCAGTGATAATGCAGGACGTTACTAAGTTTATGGTGAAATCATTGACATTCTTCGTTTGACATAGTGTTGAGCGAAGAGTTCTGAATTCCTTTGGTGCGGCGAGTAGGAGTAGTAGGGCCTTCGTTTTCTCCATGAGATCTCCTCCTGCTTTATCAAATTCGTCAAAGAGGGTAATGAGGGCATTGATGTCTTTCTGCACGGAAGAAGAACGAATGCGTTTACGCAAGATCTGAGTCATAGTCGAGATCTGGCCAGCTATTCCTCGAGAAGAATATTTCTTGGTGATGGTCCTCCAGTAGGTCCTAGTTTTTGATACCAGGAAGGTAACATCAGCAGTACCGATTTTCTTCGTCAAACTCGTCCACTCAGAAGGTGCTTCCCTAGACAGTTGAAAGGCCGAAGTGAAGGTGAGATAAGAGAGAGCTTTATTATCCATACGCTTCCAGTCATCCAATTCACTAGCTGCGACGTTGACAGAGTTGGAGAAGGATGCAGCGGTGTCATCATCAATGATGGGATCCAAGTTCATCGAAACGAGGAGATCATGGATGCGAGCTCTCCATTCATGGTAGTCTTCTTGACCTGTAAGCTTAGGGATCTGGCTAAGAATGCCACCCTCAGCTTTGAAAGAGTCAACCTTCGGGAATACTTTGGCCATATCTATCGGAAAAAAATAATCAGCTTCGATAAACACAATGAATAAAGCTCAGCTAATTCAGGTTCGATCAAAGATCCCCTTTATACTCCAAGAAACAACAAATAAGATTCATCTATATTTATACAGAGCGTTCAAGGTAAAGTCCGGTTATGCGTCTCTGAGCTCTCCTTCCAGCACGTCTCCTAGATAAATCTGAGTATGAGAGGATCTGATACATCCGTTCTCGTTGTTGCTCAGTACCTTCCTTCAATATTTTTCTGAATCCTCCTCAATCGAGGGGATCGAACTTCGCGATTATACTTGTCGCAGCATCCTCGATCATACGCTTTGTTGTACGATCGGATTGAAGGAGTCGGGAGATTCTGGATAATAACTCGACGAGGGTAGTTCTCTCTATCAATCTTGGTAGGACAATTGATGACAGAGGCAATGAAACGATCATTTGGATCATTGCAACGGAAGTCGTCGGTGGAGAGATGCTCAGGAATGAACATTGGAGGGAAGAAATCGTGACGAAGAACTTCGAAGCCGTGATAATGGACCAGGGAAGTGGGGGTCTCGTCGTAAGACGGAGATGGGAAAGCCCATCCAGCACCACTGTACGCTGAGAATAAAGTCTCATCAGGGTACATGAGTCCGCAGGGTAGGATGCTATCATCCGGTGTCAAGGTCTTGCAAGTCTGAAGCCTGAAAGGCTGGACAATGCGGTTCAGCTGGATTACTCCAGGCTGATGAGGGGGACAGTCCGGATTAGCATGATAAAAGGGTACTTCTCTACCACGGAACTCATAAACATCTCCTGGTTGATCAGGAAGAGGTCGAGGAAGAGGACGAGGGGAGTGGAATGTCGCCGTCCTCGGCTCTAGCTCTAGATGGTTGAAGTTCTGGTGCGTGAACAATTGTTGATGTTCCGTCACCGTTATCTCGAATTCTTGTTTGGCGAATTTCCAAATCGATGAGTTCTCCAATTCGCAATAACCTCTCTGGGGTAAATCTAGCTCGGAGTTCCGGAGTTGTTGGACGTCTATTATCTTGGCTGCTCTCTGCATGATGGAATAATGGAGGGGAATGTGGATCTGGGATGACGAGGCTAGGTCTGGGAGCAGGCTCAACCAGGGTAGAGTCGGGATCAGAGTGAAGGGATGAGTTTCTCGAATTGAATCGGTTGGTGTTGTCGATTATTTGTTGTCGACGTTGTCTCCTTCTCTGTTCTCGCTCAAAAGCAAGTACGTCAAGAGGATAGATAGGACGAGTAGATAGGAGTCCAGATCCAGGATGAATTCCTTGAAAATTATTCCGGTAGTGGGTGAAGGTAGAATTCCTTCGATCTACCTGATGATGAATGTATATCGAATCAGGCTGTAGACCGTAGCAGAGTTGTCCGTTTTCGATATGACCATTGCAGAGAGGACAGGGACGATGGTAAGGTTCTCTTTCTCCAGAGGAGGTAAGGTATCGATCAATGTAGCAGTTGGCTATACCACAAGGTCGATTCTCGTCCACAAGAAGATCTTGTCGTCCTGGCAACGCTGTAAACGGAGTACGAAGGTTCCTTGGTGCTCTAGGCAAACCAAAGGAGGGTCTCGCTCTAGGTTGAGCGGTAGATGAATCTCCTCGAGATGAGGGTTGTTCCGGAGGGGGAGCTCGTGGTCTCGCCTGATTAGAAGGCGGGGTAGGACGTACTTCTTGTTCGGTGACAGTGAGGCGGGTTAGGCCTATGTTTAGAACGAAGATGTCGTCAGCTACTCGAACTCTGAATAGTAAAATGAGGGAGCAATAAGCCGGGTTACCAAAGCAGGTATACCACAGACTATATGTGTCACGAAGCCAAACTGCGAGCGGCATAAGCTGTTCGCTGACTGTCTCTCTGTAGACGATCTGAAAGATCTGAACTACAAAGGAAATGAGGTGAAGGAACATCGAAACCTCAAAGGGCTCCATAGCGCCTAGTCTGATATATCAAGGGATAGAAGTGCGCGCAAGGTAGACAGTATCAGAGCTAAGCGGGGCTCATAACCTAACGAGAGTGCCCATTCTCGTTTGTCACCAGCCTATGTGGTCTGGGTGCAGAGGTCTCTTCGTAAGAAGGATGTACTGTGGGAAACTCACAGTAACTATGGAGCTGGGCGACTTGAGGTAAGACTTGAGCAGTAGAGGGACTGCAGAGGACTCAAAGAACGAGGTAGTAATTCGAGTTAAGGAGAGCGATAGAAGGGAGCTCTCCTTATATACATACAGGATTGTTTGTACATATGTGTGTGCTGGTCCGTGCACACTAGAACCTCTTTCTAAATAAAGAAAGGAAGATACGATAGGAACGTATCATCAGTCATGTGAAATGACTAAATATCCGTAAAACGGATCTATGACTAAACGTGATAGTGTAAGTATGAAGATAAGATCTTTCATCTAATCAGTGATCTGAAGACGAAGTCTGAAGTAGAAATATCACTGATTTCAACACCATCACCTGTGGCTTCCGTGCATGGGGACAGACAGGGGATGATCAGCCTTGAGGGCATAGCGTTGACGAAGTGCTATGACATGGCGATCTGAGGTGTATATTAGTAAAGCATATCATAGGACACCATGAGACAGATCTCCGCACTGCCACAGCGTTCTTTCTGTTGTGGTTCGACGATCCCGCTTCGTCTGCCAGTGGGCCATTAAATGTCAGCCCTTGCTGGTGTGAGGTACAGCGAGATGTGAGATCTTGAGACAACGAGGGCAACACAAGTGACAACGTGTGGACCCTTCATGTCACGTGAGCAAGTCGCCTCAGGGACTCAGACGAGTAGAGACAACGTTTTACAATAGAAAACATATGTTT
Organism: Tylopilus cf. pernanus; assembly: GCA_038090575.1. Lineage (NCBI taxonomy): Eukaryota > Fungi > Basidiomycota > Agaricomycetes > Boletales > Boletaceae > Tylopilus > Tylopilus cf. pernanus. The sequence goes on along the minus strand of JBBPMZ010000662.1, from coordinate 14 downwards.
ATGTATACTAATCA
>JBBPMZ010000661.1:0-11486 GCA_038090575.1 Tylopilus cf. pernanus | reverse complement strand
GGGCGTTGTTATTTGCACCAGTTGTTGCAGGCTGGGGTTGAAGGCAAGGATGTCAAGGATCAAGATAAAGGGAAGGGGAAAGGGAAGAAGGGGGATCAGGGAAGAGAGCATGCCAGTGTGTTTGCCAGGGCTGATAGGATGTGGGGTAGTGGTGTATCAGGGCCAAGGTTGCAGGATACAATGTTCTACTTGTGAAGAGGGTTGAATTGTACCTGTGCCAGTTATAAATCATGAATCCTTGTGGCACTTTGTAAAAGTACTAGGTAGAAAATGAAGTTGAGAATGTTATTGTCTTGGAAAGGTACACTTGAGTACAAATAATATACTACCCTGCTTATATCTGAGGTGGCTGTTGATCAGTGCAAACATGTCAATAAATGGCTGGTTGCTATTGGGAATGGTGAAGTTGTGTTTTGAGATGTTGGTATATTACATGGCTGAAGTAGGATGTTGCTTGGTTTGAGGTCCCAGCCTGAGTGAATATAGTTGAGAGCATAGATGGTCTATAAACAATTGATCTGATAGTTGGAATTTAGCATTAGTATTCATTGTGAGCTTGTGCTCAATTAAGACTAGAATCATATACACCATTGTTCTCCAATACTTGGAATACAACTTTCTCAAACCATTGATGATCACTCAAAGGAACTTGACCACTGGAGACTGAAGGTAAAAATCTTGCTTTTGTATGATGTTTCCATTACTTCCAATCATTTTAGTCACTCAATGATGCCTGCTCAATTGGCAATAAGCTTGGTACTATCCAGAGTCACTTGGCACTTCTCATGGTGATATCTCAAATGGATGTCCCATGGCTTCAATGAATAATTCAAGTTTGGATCAAGAATGGTGCTGGCATCAACACCATCATCTGATGCATCAAGGAAGCCCTGGAAAAGGGCTACAAACTATGGGGGTACAACAATGATGCTTATGATCTTGCACTTCTTGTGTACTGTATTGGAGGTGTAAATCTCCTTTATGCACTCAATCAATGGATGTCTATTCTGTCTCTCCAACACCCTTCACACCTGTCTCTCCTTTGTTACTATTGCTCCCACAATTGGCCCAATCATTCTAGATACAATCTCAACAAACATCCTTAATGTGATTTTGCTGGAAACACTCTCATGTTGTCAACTCTGTCCTCAATAAATATGGTTCTGCTGTCCAGATTGCCTCCAAACTTGACTCTGGTCAAGTTCATTTGGGGAAAGAGATGATAGTTGCTGTTGTCTATCTCTTTGGAGAAGATGAAACATATCCATTGTTTACTGCACCTATGTGCAAAGTAAAGGACTATACTGACTGGGAAAAGCTTATCAGTATGCTTGTTGATGCTTGGATGGCCAACAATGCTGATAAGACTGTTGGCCCTTTATGGTCCTTTGCCACCAATGGCAATTCTACTTGACACAAGGCTGGCCACCACACCTTTCTTTAAACCAAGCTGGATGAGTCCTCTCTTCTCTTTGGAATCTTGGCAGACATACCTGGTCTCAACCTCTACACTGGAAGGGAGTTGATCACACTTGACTTCAATTATAAGCACATATGTGTAAGTCTTTCTTGCCACTTTAGATATTCCTTCTGTTGAGCATAGCTTTAGGATTTTGTACAATGCTTCAATCCTCCAATGAGATGGTGCTTGGAAATGGGTGATAGATGGATCCTGTTATGATTTTGACTTCCACCCCTATACCTAATGGTCTCTCCATTCTTTTTCCTTATGTTTTCTAACTTTGATCTTTACTCTTTATGATCATGTAACCTACATGTCTTTATCTCATGACAAACCTATGTTTGAAACACCATCTGATTGGCTGCCACATTATGCTTCTATCTTTCATTTCCAATATCAAAGCTATGCTTATTTATGACTCATTCTAACTCCTTATCTATGATAACACCTCATGACTTTCTCATGTCATATAGCCACTTCTTATTCACCAATCATTGATTTTCCTCCTATCATCATATAACACCCTTTATGATATCATGTACAAATAGATACAAACACCCATATAGTATTATAAATCCCAATGCTCAGCCTCCAGAGACTTCAGTAAAGTTTCTCTTGGAGTTTTCACCTCTCTTAGGATCTTCAAGTTAAGTACTTCACTTGTCCCTCTTCCACTTTAACAAGTCCCTTGCTTTAGGCTTGTTTCACTAGAACTTTACTACCTTTACTACTGTTGCAAACCAGGACCAGCTGTCAACAACTCTAGTAGTCAAGTACTTTGCCAAGTTAGAAACAGACACATTAACTAGTACATCTAAGCCCTAGAGTGAGCATTTACACTAGTAGTTGCAGTCCCACAAAGCAAAGAGACTAACAGACTCTGAGTGCAATGCACATCCCCACAGACCCCTGCTCCATCCTATGGCCTCTGGGATCTAAACCCCAGAAGATTTACCCACCAGATGCTCACTAAAGTGCAAAGAGAGTTGAAGGAAGATTTAAGAGGGATTTTCATCAGTCTTGTGCAGGTTCAGGTAGAGCCAATGGTATTAGCTTGGGCCACCTCAACAAGCAACATTAAGAGAGCTTTCTTTAGTTGGGCACAGATGATGAGCTACTTGAGGACATAGTCCAGCTAGTTAGTGTTTTAAAGTCCAGTCTAGTCTGATTTTCCATGCTCCAAATAAGGCAACTGGACCAAACTGGTTTTTTTTAAACCCAGAAATTCCCAGGACTGCAACTAGACTACTAAAAACTAGGTTTTTTTTAAATTTTAGCTTCAAAAAAAGACCAGTTTGGACTAGTTGCAACAGTTCTAAAATAGGGGCTGACTAATAGCTTCCGATCCACCTAATTCTTATGTAATTTGGTTCACATGGTAAGAAGTTATGGCCATTTTATTGTCAAATACCCCTCCAGATGAGATATACCTATTAGAATTAATTTTTTGTGACTGATTACTGTGGGAATCATGCTTAGTCATAGTAAAACCAAATATAGTACACACTCAGGGCTAAATGCAGACACCCAGATCTAGCCAATCAACCTAAAAATGGCTGAGATATAGCTATTTCTAGATCATATGTTACAGATTAATTGTATAGAATGGTCACATAGTGTAAAAATCCAAAATAAATTCTTAAAATTCTGGACAAATTGTGGTAAATACAAAGAAATCAGGGCTAAAGGGGGTATTATTGGTTGTACCAAAAGATCAGTTACAACTGGTCTTTTTGCAGTTTTTTGATTTTTGAGAAAAGTAAAAAGACCAGGACCACTTTATTTTTAAAACTAAAAAGACTGGACCACTCAGGACCAGTCTTAATCAGTTCAGTTTGGTTTGGTTGCAGTTTTTGAGTGGTCCTAGAACTGGACCTTTAAACACTACAGCTAGTTGATTGACCCACATTCAGATATAGGTCAGAGGAAGATGAGATTGGAGCTATGTACTCTCACAGAGATTGTCAGTGAACAGCTGCCAACACCAGACTGTGAGATCAAATGGGAACCATCTCTCATCATAGTACCTCTCTATCTAAAAGAGGGAGTGAAAGAAGTGACATCCCTTTCACTAGAAGAAGAAGACATCCAGAGATCAGAAACATAGGACACTGATCCAAATCTTTATCAACTGCCCACTCCATCTCTGCAGATAGCACACAGGAGGCTGAACCATTGAGTCTGGAGGCAGACACACCACATAGATCACCCACTAGTATCAAGGCCAAGACTGAGACCTAGAAATGTCTTAAAGAAACCCTCATGCTATGCTAATACCTTATGCAATATGCTTTATGCAATTCTCTTTACCCTCTGTACTACTATCATCCTTATTCCTCTTTACATAATCTATTCCAGGCTCATTCAAAGCCAGTCTATTTTTCAGTTGCAGTTTCCCATATCAAGGAGGAAGTAGTGATAAACAACTCAGAAGGAAACAATGGGAGGAACAACATGCACACACACCCACAAACAGGTCAACAACTCCTTGACAACAAGGCCATTGACAAAAGAAATTGAGGAGGACAAATGCTCACAAAGAAGACTTACTTTTTACATGCATACTCCATTACCTCCTTCTCTGAAGCAAATGGTGGTGTTGCACAAACCACTACTCAACCCAGGTGGTAAATAAACAAAAACATGTCTCAAGCAATTGTAAACTCACTCTCAGACTCATGGGATGGGAGGATAAAATAAAAGCTATCCTTATTAAGTTCCAATAGCAGGACAATTGCAGAACCCAAATTGAGACAGCCCTGAAAAAATCCTTAAATGAAATCACTGCACTAGAGGGTGCCTTACAAATAGCAAACAAGATAATCACTAACTTAATAGCACAAGCTGGCTCCTTCTCTTCATCAAAAAGCTCAAAAACAAACCCAATGGGATTATTTGGTCCTTCTTCCAAAATAGAAATATTCACCAACCCTGGTGAATTTAAAGGAGAAAATTAACAAGAGTGCCCATTCTCGTTTGTAACCAGCCTATAAGGTCTGGGTGCAGAGGTCTCTTCAATAGAAGGATGTACTGTGGGAAATTCACAGTAACTATGGAGCTGGGTGACTTAGGGTAAGACTTGAGCAGTAGAGGGACTGCAGAGGACTCAAAGAATGAGGTAGTAATTCAAGTTAAGGAGAGCAATAGAAGGGAGCTCTTCTTTTATACATACAAAGGTGTTTGTACATGTATATGTGCTGGTCCATGCACAATAAAGTCTTTTTCTAAATAAAGAAAGGAATGATATGATAGAAACATATCATGAGTCATAAAGAATGACTAAATGTCCATGTAATGGATCTATGACTAAACGTGATAGTGTATGTATGAAGATAAGATCTTTCATCCTAATCAGTGATCTGAAGACAAAGTCTGAAGCAGAAATATCACTGATTTCAACACTCTTTCTCACTAGAAATGTTGGTCATGTATAAGGAGATAGGGTAAGACTTTTATGTCCTTGCTTGAAAGCTATCTTTTCAACTTGAAGGTTCTTAGTAAAGATATCTGAGAACTGAAGATTGGTGGGAACATAGTAAAGGATGACTTCACCAAACTTGACAGCTTCTTGGATAGTATTCTGGAATTTGAATGTGTTTTGTATATCCTTTCTGAGCAGGATTAGAAGTGAGAAAAATAGCACCTTGGTTATCAATGCAAAGTGGTATGGGTGGTAAAGAGATCTTAATCTCCTCAAATAGGTTGCATATCCATTGGATCTGTTTGGAATATTTGATCATATCACAATACTCAGCTTCTGTAGACAAAAGTCAAACTCTCTTCTGTCTCTTGGAGAGCCAGAACATGATTCCATTTGCCAGGTAAATGGAATAACCAATAGTAGACTGTGAGGTCTTGATGTCTCCTGCCCAATTGGTATCAGAGTATGCAATAAGACTGTTCTGAGTAGAAGGTCCTTCTGTATCATAGGTGATACAGAAGTTCACAGTAGAAGCAAGCTAGCAAACAATATAGATCACCTTCTGCAAATTTTTCTCAGTAGGATTTGCAGAGAACTGTGACATCTTGATAACTGCATAAGCAAGGTCTGGTCTGGTGCCAAGTATGATATACAACAGTGATCCAATGACCGACTGGTATCTGCTCCAAAGAGAAGGATCTTCTGTGGATTCATTTGGTCTCAGATTATATCTGGAGAGGAGAGGAGTAGAGCATAGTTTGGAACTATGTTGATCAAAACACTCAATGACTTTCTGTACATAAGCACATTGGTCAAGTCTCAGAGTGCGTTTCTTGCGATCTCTGGTGATCCTCATTCCTAGGTATTCTTGGGCTGGACCAAGATCCCTGGATTCCTAATGATTCATAAACTGTTTCTTATGGGTAAGAATGAGTGATCTATCACTGCCCATAAAAAGAGCATTGTCAACATAAAAGACAAGAACAATGATATGCTTGTCAATGAATTTAAAATAAATGCCTGGATCAGCATGACATCTCCTGAATCCAAACTTGATCAGGAAAGCATGCAGCATTTTGTTCCATTGAAGGGCTGCTTGCTTGAGACCATAGATGGCCTTTTACAATCTACAAACCTTAGTTTCCTGACCTTTATAAATGAAACCCTCAGGTTGAACCATATATAAATCTTTATCAAGTTTGCCAAATAGAAAAGCAGTCTTGACATCGAGTGCTTCTATTTCCCAATCTTCTAATGTGACTAATGCAAGAAGAAGGCGAATGGTTTCAAACCTGGTGACTGGTGAAAAGGTTTCTTCATAGTCAATACCAAAGATCTGTGTGAAGCCTTTGACCACAAAGTGGGCTTTCTTTCTGCCATTGCTTTTAACTGCATAGACCCATCTCTCTTTGATGGTCTCTCAACCTTTAGGTAGATCAACCAAATCCCATACCTTTCAGTCCATAAGGGATTTATATTCTTCTTCCATTGCAAGTCTCTATTCTCACTGATCAGAAGTGAGCATCTTCAGAATATCCCTATATTGTTTGGATAGATTCTGAGTAATTGCAGATGATAGATGGAATTTCATCCATTGATTTGAATATAGATCTTCCATATCCTCATCATTTGTTGGTCTTAGTTCATCAACTAGAATCTGCTCTTTCTAAATAGGAACATCTCTTCTAAAGATCTTGTTCAATTTCAAGTGGAGTATGGTTACCATAGGCATTATCAGGTAGAATGTGTGGAGCATGTGCACAAGTGGTGTGTCTCTCCTTAATAGAAGGTCAAACATTAGTTTGTTTCTGTATAGTTTGCCTATTTTGATATGGTAAAGCATGGAATGCTGTAAGAGGTTCTTGAGATTGATGTGGAGGTTGCCAAAGAGTAGGTTTAAGAGGATAAGGTTTAGTCCATTCATAAGGAGGAAGTTTATACTGTTTATGTTGTGGCATATTCTCATAATCTCTCAAATTTCCAGAGGAGGTAGTGAAATATTCAGGTTGAACACCTCGTTTCCAACCAGATTGTGGTGGTGGTGGAGATGGATGTGGAAGGGATAAATCGGATTGAGTGAGAGGTGATAATGGGAATAATGGATGGTGTGATTCTGATTCTGATTTAGACAAAGACTCGGAGTGAGTAGAAGGAGGTTTCCATGGAGAAGGGCTCCTTGATGGTGATGAAGTTGATGATGAATGCAAGGAAGGAGGTTGATTAGATACAGGTTGTACCAGTGGTTCAGTGTTGTTATAGACAATGACATGAGGAGGGATTTCTGGATTCTGTTCTTGTGTAGAACCATGATCAAGTACAGAATCTTCATGTAGACAGTCTGGTTTGTCTCTAGTCTTTCTAGAACATGAAGGAAAAGAAGATTCATCAAAGGTGGCATTTGTAGAGATAAAGGAATGATGTCTAGATTAAGACCAGAATCTCCATCCTTTAGTGCCAGATTTGTATCCAATAAAGGTCATTTCCTCTGCCTTTGCTGCTAGTTTTGATTTTCTCATCTTGTCTGGAATGTGAACATAAGCAAAACATCCAAACACACAGAAGTAGGACACATCTGGAATCTTCCCAGAGAATAGCTTGATAGGAGTTCTTCAATTGAGATGACAAACAGGCTGCCTATTATAAATGTGAAGAGAGGTCTGAAAGTGGGCAAAGATGACCGGAGCTAGATGAACGGATGGTCAGTCCTGTAGTTCGTCAGTATAGTAGTACAGTGCTATGTAAATATGTGACTTACCCTCAGTTTCGTATGGCGAAGACTGAGGGACGAGTCATGTCTACGGCATGTAAATTCTAATGTGGCTGTGTGATTACTAATCACGTCTGCGTGTCGTACTGTATCTATTGTATTGTCCAACACACCCCCTCAGAACAACGCTAGCCCCAATGCTTTGACCAGGTGCTCAAATGGTTCACGTGCAAGTGGCTTCGTGAGGCCATTGGCAATCATCTGTTTCGATGGCACAAACGAGGTGGTGAAGACGCCTTCCTTGACCTTCTCCCAGATGAAGTGGTGACTGACACCAACGTGTTGCATCTTCAAGTGGAAATGCAGGTTGTGGGTCAATGATATGGTGACAGTATTGTTGATATGGAGTGGGATTGCAACTCTAGGTGTCTTATCCAGATCCCTTGTGTAGCTGCATAGGATGTGGCGGTGTACTCGGCTTCGGTTGAGGATTTTGCAACATTTGTCTGCCGTTTTGAACTGGCTGAGACTGCGCGTGATCCGAGTTTGAATATGTATCCTGAAATTGATCAGCGCGTGTTGCTGTCCATTGCCCAGTCTGCGTCTGACCAGCCGGTTAGCTCAAGTGCCTGGTCATCTGTTGAATCATCGCTGAGGACGAGGTGGTATGTCTGAGTGCCAGATAGGTAACGGAGTACACGGAGAGCGGCTTTCCAGTGCTTCATGCCTGGATTGGCAAAGAAACGGCCTAGATATGAGGCGGCAAAGAGGATGTCGGGCTGTGCGATCATTAGTGTTTTAAAGTCCAGTCTAGGACCGTTCAAAAGACTGGCAACTGGACTGGACCACAACTGGTCGCAACTGGATGGCAGTTGCCAGTTGCCCCAGTTGCCAACCAGTTGCAGTTGCAGTTGCCAGGTCTGGCAGCTGGTCTGGCAACTGGTGGCAACTGGTTGCAACCGGTACACAGCCACCCCCTATCTATAGTACCATCTGGGGTAATATTTGGTGAATTTACCCGATTTTTTGGACATTATTTGAGCCATATATCACTCAAAATCCACTTTTCTATGTCAAAAATTCATATGTCATACAGAAAATATTTATATCTCAGTTAATTTGGGGTTACACCCCCTCATACTATAGGGATAATATGTAGCTATCACTGTATAGAGTAATTCATCTCACTACTAGAAAGCATGATACTCACTGTATGATGTTATATAAGTGAATCCGGGTAGGTATGTAGTCACATACCCCCTAAAATGACATCTGACCCGGAAATGGTCATAACTATTGATCCTGTGATTGGATTTTGATGCTCTAGGGGAGTAATATGTAGCTAATGATATGTAGAATAATGTTTAGCATTCGTGCGAACCATGGTTCCCACGTGTTCAGGGGCTATGGACCGGTCTGTGCGGCAACTGGTTGCAACTGGTTGCAACCGATAAAAAGACTGTTTAGGACCGGTCCTAATCAGTCCAGTTGCGGTCCTAGGCCTTCAGGAGACTCTTAGGACCGGTCCTGGTCCGGTTGCCTGGTCAGAAGGCCAAAAAACCGGACCAGACCGGACTTTTAAACACTAGCGATCATGGAAACCCAAGTGAGGCTCCCAATGAGCTCGCGGTATGGGTAGTTTCTCATTCTGTCGTGGTCTTTGCACGTGGTGGGGCCATCTGTGATTGAGAGCATGATTCCAGCTTCCATCAGTGTGGTGACTGGTACAGCCTCAAGCATTCCAAATCGTTTGAGGATTGAGGTGATGTATAGTTCATGTGAGATTGATACTGTGTGCTCACTTCTGTTGTCAATGAGTTGGAAGCCCATTAGCCAGTCTGGGTCTTCTTCTTTCATCTTGAACGTCTCATGGAGTTGTTGGCATACATGGGTGAGCATCTTGCGTGAACTGGCGATGGACAACATATTGTTGACATGAATGGCAAGAATGATGATGCCAATCACGAGGTGACGGACATAGACGGCGTGGTCAGCGGGACATTGTGTGAATCCTATACCCAGTAGTTTCTTTTTCATATGCTTGTTCCACAGCCAAGTGCCCTGTTTGATTCCATAGAGGCCACAAAGGAGTCGTGTGAGTCATGCTGTGCCATCCTCAAAGCCTTCGTGTTGGCGCATGTAGACTTCTGTGTCTATCTGGCTATGTAAGAAGGCACCAGTTACATCGTCTTGTCTGCAGAACCAGCCATAAGATGCAGCAATGTGGAGGATAATCTGGAGGGAGTCGAGGCGGACCGTGGGCGCAAATGTGTCTGTAAAGTCGACACCAGGAATTTGTGAGAATCCTTGCGCTACAAGTCGAGCTTTGTAATGTAGGATTTCACCCCCTGGGCCGAATTTGAGTGCATAAGTCCATTGATTTCTGATCGGTTTGCGGCCATTAGGGGCTTTATTGACGAGTGTCCAAGTTCCTCAGCCCTGGAGCATTGCAATTTCCTCTTTCATCACATCCCACCATTTTTCTGAGTCTGGGCTATTTATTGCTTCTCGGAAGTTGGTGGGTACTTCACATCCATATGCAGCAAGGCAGGCAAGTTGAGTCACAGTGGTCTCTGTGTCTGTGTGTGAGTGTTCCGGAACTGGTGGGTTTGCTGGTTCCATGGCCTTTGCTTTCACATCCTGGTGAGTATGGCGGTCTGCTCATTCTCGCGCCTCTTTCTCCTTTTGGGCGTCCACAGCTTGCTTAATCCAAGATGGTCGAGTGATATGGGTTGATCGTCGGGGTAGTGGTGGTGGAGCTGCAGGAGAATTTGAGATGATTTGAGATGGAGGTGTCTGTGGACAAGCTGTACCGTAGGGTAGATTTGGAATGGATTGGTTCTTCAATATTAGGTTTGGAAATAACTGCCAGTTCAGTTTCTGGAGTCATAACTGTTCGGCGAGTGGATTTATTCCTTGTCACCCCCTCACTTAATGGAGTAGTTGTGAGGATATCGTTGTCATTAGCTTCGTGACTAAATATTTTCTCATATACAATCACGTCGCGTGAAGTGACGAACCGGTGTTTAGATGGTATCCAAACCTTCAAGTTGTAAGCTTTTGATCCTCGTTCAAATCCGCACCAAATTCCATCAATGGAATGGGCATCAAGCTTTTTCCATTGGTCAGGTGGGACTTGGACATGACAGTGAGATCCAAAAATTTGGAGGGTGAAGAGATCAGGTTTCTGTAGTGTTTAAAGGTCCGGTTGCAGGACCACCAAAAGACTGGCAACCGGACCGGACTGGGATCGGTTGCAACCGGACTTAGTTGCCAGTTGCCTAGATAATTAAAATTACCAGTTGCCAGTTGCCTCCTTTTGAGAAAATCAAAAAACCGGTCCAAAAACCGGTCACAACCGGTTGCAACCTGTGCCCCTATTAGCCAAATGATTCCCCTCATCAATCTACACTTCCCATAATTTTTCCAGAATTTTACATATTTTATTTGAATTTCTACACCAAATTTCAAGTTAGTACCCCCCTAAACCAACACCCAACCCGGTTTTGATCATAACATCTGATCCCCTGCTCCGATCCCCACACAATATAGGAATAAAATGTAGCTATTAGTGTGTAGAATATTAGCTCCCACTAATGCCAAGCTTCATTCCCACTCTGAGAATTGATATGACGCCATATGTGTCAGTATATAGTCATATGACCCCCTAAACTAACATCTCACCCGGTTTTACTCATATCGTTGGATCCTGTGATCCGATCTCTACGCAATATAGGGATAGATTGTAGCTAGAAGTATGTAGAATAATATCTTTCACTAATGGAAATCGTGAATCTCGCTGTAGGAGATGATATAACCAAATCCGGGTCACATACCCCCTGAACCAACATACATCCTTAAATATGTCATATCTCCTGATCCTGTGGTCCGATCTC
>JBBPMZ010000660.1:0-11513 GCA_038090575.1 Tylopilus cf. pernanus | reverse complement strand
CAAGGGGCATGAGACCCAAGCGACCGAATCAAATAGAGGTCACGGACAAAAGATGGGGACTCATTGAATGGTGCTGGTCTCCTGCCGAGTTGCGCCCTTCTAGCGATCAGATCGTGATGTTTATGGAAGAGGAGCTCGCGAAGGTCATGAGGACGGAGTCTGAATGGAGGAAGAACTAATTTTTATTATACGCCCAATGTCAACTTAGGGTTCAAGCGGATCAGACAGGACCCATACCTTGGTGATATTACACCACGACTACATACAGGTAGAAACTAAGCTCGTGTAACACTCGGTTCCCTATGAACCTTTTCTGAGTCAAAGTCCAGACAGATCTCCGCTTCCCCAAGCTTGTGCAACATGCTGTCCCATAGGACGGTCGGGCACTCGACGTCTTTGAGCTTAACATTCGGCCACCAAGAATCTTCCTCACAAGTAATCATTTAATGGGACTGAAGACCGTAACTCCCACAGGCCGTTCGGATACAAGTTTGGTGAAAGCTCTTCTAAGGAGGCGATCGATCAGGATCTACCCAGAGTAAGATCAGATAAGGAACCTACAAAGCATAAATAGAACTGGTGAATGCATCTTCCCTCACGCAGTAATCACGGTTCGTTTGTATAAGTGATCACCAAATTACCGGCCATGGACTTCAGGAATTCTAGCTTAGTGAATTCTATGACCTGGTCGCTAGAAGGGCGTAACTTGGCAGGAGACCAGCACCATTCCATAAATTGCCACATATTGTCTGTAATCACCGTTTGATTTGGCCGTCTGGGTCTCTCTCCGGTGACGATGGCAATGATAACCTGTGCATCGCGAACGAAGTAGTAATAAGGAATGTTGCCTGTCAGGATCTGATCCAAAGTCGTCACGCATACTACAAAAAACACAGACTACCTGTCACGTTACCTGTAGCATGAGACACCCAAAGGAATACATGTCGCTTTGCGTGTTCGGCATTATTTGTGATTCACCGAGGTCAAGCAGTTCAGGAGCTATCCATCGCACGGGAACGGTATTCCGACAGGTAGTAGGGTACCCTGAACCCTCTATATGCGCAAACAATGTGGATAACCCAAAATCGGCAATACAAGCGCTTCCATCTGCGCGAACAAGTACATTTGACTGTCCGTTTAGGAAAGTGAGTGATTAACAGCAGGGCAGAGCAGAATTGCATACACCCGATAGATCGCCATGAACGATTTGCTTGGAATGTACTTTGAAACAGAATCTTTCCTATTAGACGGGTGAGAGTCATGGAGTACCGACCTACAGTATTGTAAGCCATGAGCCACGTCGTTGACCTAGAAAGGACATTCAGCTATTTTTGATCAAAAACACTGTCGAGTGCATACCAGGCTAAGCCTTCTCGAGATGGTCAGCTCCTTGTTTTTCTCCAGGTATGCCGACAATGCACCATTTTCAACCCATGGACATACCATCGCAGGTATCTTGGGGTTCAAATTAGGGTCCCTAATGGTGCCCAATAATGATAAAACGTTTGGATGGTTCAGAGTTGCCCAAACGTCGATTTCTTGGCGAAGCCGCTTATTTGTAGCGATCAGGTGAGTGCATGATATTTTACCACAGGTTAATACACACCTTTATCTTTCCGTCGAGATGTTCATCGCGGTACATATGTATCCTGCATGTCTTGATTGCAACCTAATATCCCTTCAGTTTCCCGCATCGAGAATATACCGACCACTCACCTGAACCGACTGGTCATGTAGATTGAAAATGCCTCTGTAAATGTCTCCAAAGCTTCCCGACGCGAATGGAAAACTATCAGATCTTTTGACACGACCGGTGAGATCATGAGAAAACTGGGGCTTAATGTCATTCATTAGCATGACCGCCTCATTCCTGGTGCAAATACTCGCAGTTCCTGTCTTTTGAAGCTCGGAAACTGAGTCGGTCTCCTCTCTGCCTTCATCATTTCCGGCCCGCCGATGTCCTTCATCCCCCCCTACGTTTTTGAACTCCATTCCGTCTGCGAGCTTCCTCGCCGTGTTCAGGTCCAACTTGCAATTATCCATCAACACCTTCATCACATCCGCTCTCTTCGCGTCTCGTTTCCCTTTCATGAGGAGCTGCAACCCTTTCCCGAGGCTAGTGATCCAAGAATGGGCTTCAGGAAGAAACCCATCGCCTTTGAGGCAACAATCCTTCAGAAGTTCGCGGATGATCCTTTGGGACTCGGTGTATTGAGGATCTGCGCCGGGGGTACCATCGAAAACCGCTGTAACGCATGCATGACCGTCACTCTTGATGCCATAGGATTCTATCGGAATCTTGTTCCTGGTCCACCAGTCTTCCATTTTTACTTCCTCTTCGAGACAAGTGACGACGAGCGCGGTGGGTACCCTTGCTTGGCACACAATTTTGCTAAACAACAAGTAGTTTCTTTGCATCGTCCCAGATATTCTACCACCGCGCATGACAAACACCAGGAGGTGAACGCCACCAACAGCACTAAGTTCAGTGATGAGTTTGAATCCCTTTGTGAGAGCTGTGACATAGTTATTGCTCGAAATCCGAGTCGCCTCGACACCGACGGTGTCAAATATTCTGAAATTAATCCCATCGAAAGTGATGTCATAGCGACTCGTCTGCAGAGTGCAAGGGAGAACGTCGGACGAGACCTTCGCCACTTCTCGCCGTGCTATGAGGTTGACAATAGCACTTCTCCCAACGCCCAAGTCCCCGAAAAGTATGACATTAACCGTTTGGTTATTGGGAGGCCGGGGCCGTGTAGCGAGCCATCCGTCCCCATCAGAAAGCGTACATGCTAGATAAAGTCCTATTAGTTCTCCTTGATCGGGTCTCATCCAGGTGTTAGTACCTGTGGGCTCTGTCGCGAAGTCATTTGCCTTGGAATGCACTTGTTTCTGTACATATAACTGCAATTGCGCCCGTAGAAGTAGAAGCAAGTAATAATTCTCAGATTAGTAATAGGCAAGTTTCACTATAGTTGGCAAAAAAACACCTTTGAGAGATACTCCTTCAACCAACCCAGAGGCATTTTCCAAGTCGATTGGTTGAGGGGGATGACTGCGTCGGAGGATGAGAAGCACTCAGCTCGTCGAAACGGCCCTCATGGACAGCACGCCTCGGTTCGTTTCGGGGATTGCCGGAATGCTAGTCCTATCAGTTCGGCACATCATGGTCCCGCCGTTATCTTGTTGCCGTCGGTGTTTATTCTGCGCGATTCATCTTTTGGGTCTGTTTTCTCCAAGTACTGGTACTGTTAGTCCGACTTTATTTGATATCAGATTAGTCGTGGTGGGTAGGCACTACCTAGGCATCAAAATTTCCAGCAAAGAGCTACCGGCAACAATTTGCAAGTACTAGTATACGTGCGTGTATGCGATGATGATCATCGACAGGGAGATCGGGATATGCTCAGACCAATAATAACAAAAAAGAACCAAAGTGTATATAGATCCAAGTGATTGGTAAATCATGATTTTACTCTCACTGGTACGTGATGTGTTTGCTAGACCTCCACTACCTTGGATTCTGCAAGCTCCTTCTCTGTAAACGCCACAATCTGGTCACTGGAAGGGCGTAACACGGCAGAAGACCAACACTGTTCGATTAATCTCCACCTTATTTCGGTGACTATTGCTTGATCTGGTCGTTTAGGTTTCACATTTGTTGCAACCGCGCAGTTCACCTGTGCTTCTGTGAAGTAGTGGTAGGGAATATCACCTGTCAAAATCTGACAATTCCAGTCAATTGTTGAGATATACAAGGCAGACACCTGTGTCACACACCTGCAACATGATGCTCCCAAAAGAATATACATCACTTGGAATGCTAGGAGTTGCCTGCGAAACTTGAAGGTCAAACAATTCAGGAGCCATCCACCGCAGAGTGCCTTTATCGCGACGAGTCAGAGAGAATGTCAAACCCCCTATACATGTCAACAAGGTGGACAATCCGAAGTCGGCGATGCAAGCGCTTCCATCTGCACGGACAAGTACATTTGACTGCTCGTTTTAAGATGAACAGGTCACCGTAAGCCAGAGCAAAATTACATACGCCTGATAGATCGCCATGGACAATTTGTTTGGAATGCACTTTAAGCAGAATATCTCCCATCAGACATGTGAGAATCTCGTAGGATAATGACACACAATATTGTAAACCATGGGCTACATCATTAACCTGAAACAAGATATTTAGCTATTTTTGAATTGCGAAAACCAACTTGGAGGACTTACCAAGCCAAGCCTTTTTAAGATGGACAACTCCTTGTTTTTCTTGAGGTATGATGACAATGCACCATTCTCGACCCACGGACATACCATGGCAGGTATCTCAGGGTTTATCTTGGGGTCCCTGATGGTTCCCAGCAACCGCAAAACGTTCGGGTGCTTCAGAGTCACCCACACAGTGATCTCTCTGCGAAATCGCTATTCGTAGTTAACAAGATGAGTTCAGGCAGGACTCCTGGGCCAACACATACTTTCTCCCCGTTTTCCAGGTGCTCATCGTTCTCCAGGTACACCCTGCATGTTTTAATTGCAACCTAGCACTTGCTTAGCCCCATTCGTTGAGAGCACGTTGAGACATACCTGGATCGATTTCTTCCTTCCCAGATTGAAAATGCCTCTATATATATCCCCGCAGCTTCCTGATGCAAACGCAAAATGATCAGACCTTTTAACACGACCAGTAAGATCGTGCGGAAGCCGGGACCGAATGTCGTTCATCAATGTATCTGTTTCATTCCCGTCATTCTGGTTTCCTTCGTCTCTCCCGAGACTTCGGAGTTCTGTCCTACTTGCGAGCTTCCTCGCTGTGTCCCGATCCAGCTTGTAATGATCCATCAACACCCTTATCACATTCATCCGCTTTGTCTTCCATTTGCCTTTTATGAAGAGTCGTATCTCCATCCCAAGATGAGCGATCCAGGAGTGAACTTCAGGAAGGAATGCTTCGCCTTTGAGACAACTGTCCTTCAAAAGTTGGCGAATGCTCCTTTGGGACTCCGCATACTTGGGATCTGTGCCAGTGATACCATCGGGGACTGTGGTGACGCATGCATGGCCGTCACTCTTGATGCCGTAGGATTCAATACCACTCCCATTTCTGGTCCACCAGTCTTCCATCTGTTTCTCCCCTTCGAGATGAGTGACAACGAGCACTGTAGGTACCCTTGCCTGGCAAACGGCTTCCCTGAATAGTAGGTAGTTGCTTTGCATTGTCGCCGTTATTCTACCTTGGCGCATAACGAACACCAGGAGATGGACACCACCGGCAGCAGCCAGCTCGGTAACGAGTTCGAAACCTTTTATGAGAGCCTCGGCACAGTTATCGCCTGAAATCCGAGTTGCATCGAGACCGACCGTGTCAAATATTCTGAAGTTAATCCCATCGAAAGAAATGTCATGGCAATTTGTCTGTAACGTGCAGGGTTGAGCATCTATCGAGACCTTCGCCACTTCACGTTGTGCAATGAGGTTGATGACTGCGCTTTTCCCGACACCTATGTCACCGAAAAGTATGACGTTAACTGTTTGATTGTCGGGAGATGACCGTTCGTGAGACGGTGTGCACGAGGCTGGGAGGAGCGTTCGTTAGTTATTTAGCCATACTCGACCGAAGCTTTTCGCTTGCATATTACCTGCCAGCGTGTTCCCAGTTGCAGGAAGGTCCATGAAGGATCGGGAGCGAGCTGCCCAGTGAGATGTCTGTGTTCGCGCAGAGGACTATCCATTAACACCCCGGGCAACGAAGGAAGGCAGCCATGTGCCTTAGTTAGTGGCAATCAGTTTCATGATCATGATTGACAAATCACCTTCGAGAAAGAGTCTCTGAACCAGCTTGAAGACATTTTTCAAGATAGGACTTGAACCACCTGTTTTTCGGATGGGAGTTATCGAGGATGATGGAAGCGCCCAGTCCCTCATGGTGAACACGCTTCCTAGAACAAGTAAGTGTTGGTAGTAAAATGAAAGTAAATATTCTTAATCAAAACACCTTCTTCAAGTTATTTGCCAGTGGTAATCGCGTATTCGGCTTGCAATGTACCGGTGAGCAAAAATGGTAAATTTCTCGTCAGGCGCTACCAAAGTGGATTATATCTGTGATCATGATACTGGTGCACATGTAGTATTTAACGGCCCTCGAGCAAACCTGCATGTGAAGAACACTGTATAAATTGATCACGTGGGGCTTTCAAGTATGAACACAACATAATCTAAGATAATATGGAAAATGAGAGAACGTATACTAGTACGAGCATTTGCGAGTCGACACACGGCAGTCTTTCACGATATCGCGGTGGGTTATCTGTGGGTTGCTAATCACTGAAGCATCTCGTGTTCGATCGTGATAGTGAAGATGATGGACCATCGATGTAGCGTCCACTGGCATAGGCCTCATCGTGGTGACTATGGTGGCGAATCGTACGTCCGAATCTCTCACTGTTTCATTATTCTCATGCTAACCAACTTTTCGGACCTACCACTGGCACGCAAGGCCTATACTGACACTCATCTTTCTGAACACAGTCAGCCTAAGAATGCTCGACAAGATAATCCAACAGCTCGGGAGGTAATACACACGATTCAATGTCATACATAGTGTAGCCCAAGACTGAGTACTGAGTGACTGAGTAAAGTCGGAGCTGCAACGACTTAAACCTGTTCGACTCCGACCATTGGCAGATCTGGGCCTAGGGCCCAGGAACTATGGTAGGGGCTGCCTCATGCTGCCTCATGTTCTATCGTAAATCCAGGTCGTCACTCCCCGTGGTGTACTCTTCAGCTTAGTGCTCATCTCCTGGTTCGACTCGGATTCAGAGGTGAGTAACAATATACTGTGCATTGCTTGTACTAGTGACAACTCTAGGTTTGACCTACCAAGCAGCACCTGTCAATACACGCTAGTAGTATTAGCCTGCCATAGTCCACAGCTTGGCGTTCGATAATCGAAGGACTAGGTATCAGGGATAGCTAGAGCCTCTTCGTAGACGGGTGTTTACTAAAAGGCCCGTATGATGCATCTTGTTGCGCGTTTCAATAATAAAAATAGGCCTGGTCCCATTCAGTTCCACGCACTCTATGCGTCTTCTCAATTTGAGTTCAAAGCCATATCAGCTGGGATCATCACCTCATCCTGTTCACTACGCAATCGTGTCTCATCGATGGGGCCAAGAATCGGAAGAAATTCTGTTCACAGACTTCGGCACTAACAAAGCTCTGTCGTGGCGAACCCGCCGGCGCAAGTGTAAGGGCTACGATAAGATACAGGGTGCTTGCAAGCAGGCTATACAAGACAGGATAGATCACGTTTGGCTGGATACTTGCTGCATCGATAGGAGCAACAGCACAGAACTATCCGAGGCGATCAACTCGATGCACAAGTGGTACCAACAATCAGAGGTCTGCTACGTCTACTTGCACGACGTCATCGACCTCTCCAAGTTCACCGAAAGCGATTGGTTCACACGGGGCTGGACCTTACAAGAACTGATCGCTCCGGCGAAACTCAAGTTCTTTACGAAGGATTGGCATTTCCTCGGAACTCGAGAAGATTTGATAGGTCCTATCTCAGAAATTACAGGAATTAGCCATGCGATCCTCCGATCTGGTAAAATTCCTCGTGATGTGACCGTATCTCAGAAGATGTGCTGGGCAGCGAAGAGGAGAACGACCAAGGTGGAAGACAGGGCGTACTCCCTACTGGGAATACTTGGCGTAAACATGCCCTCTGTCTATGGGATAGATGGTGTCGCATTCGAAGACCTCCAGCACAAAATAATCACAAAATCCGACGACCAAACCCTATTTTCTTGGTACCATACTTATATGCCAGTCGAAAATGTCAAAATGGAAGACGTGGATTCAGTTTCGGGTCTTAGTATCGGGAGCGATGACGACACTCCTCCCTTTAACGCTACAGGGCTTCTCGCGCTTTCCCCGTCTCATTACTTGAAATCCTACGAGATCTCCGTAGATGACTTTCGCAAGAACTACGTGGACAGGATAAGAGAATTCGCTTATCGATCGCGCTTCTCCATCGACAACAACTATATCCTTATCCCCCTGCCTGTCAAGCATGTGGCCGGAAAGGTTTGGAAGGCAGTTCTGCGCTGCAGTTTCGAGCCTCCAGGCAGCCGTGAAAGACAACGTCCCCTCGTCATCTATCTGAAGGAAATAGACCACTTGAAATACGTCCGGGTGCATCTTCAAGTTGCGTCAAATGAGCGGGAGGTGAAGGAGAAAGTGGATGGCGTCTCGACTCGTGACGTTCTGGGCGTTCCTGGGAGCTTGGAGCGGCTGGGCGACGCAGAGTTGCAGCTACAAGGATATGTCATGCGGGAGATTGACGTGCTCGCTCGATATGGAGAGTCACCCTCCGACGATCCACGGGGACAGCCGCTCCTCCACACAATTACCGAGGCCGGGCGTATCACTCAGTCTCCACGACAACAACTTCGCACTTTGACTACCAATATGGGAGCTGGGGAACGAGGTGATATTCGTCAAGTGTCAGGTGATGCGGAGACGCTAGTGGTCAAATCTGTGAGCACAGAGAAGCCCGTGAGTCGGATGAAAACTGGTCTTCAAGATACGATAATATCGGAAGGGTCCCATATCAGGAGTTGCACGGACAGGCTGAGGGACTTGGACCTAGTTCGGTCTGCCCCTGAATTATCCGGTGATCTTACTGGCCACGTTACAAGGTCTGAACACATCCCGTTTGCGCTAGGACTCGGAGGTTTTGGAGACATCTATAGAGGCAGTCTCAATATAAAAGAGGAATCTATTCAGGTGCGTCGTAGAGCATTTTCTAATCAGGAAATTAAATGGTTATTAGGTCGCAATCAAGGCATATCGAGTGTATCATCTAGATCACGGCAGACACCTGGATGAGATGATCAAGGTATGTGTTAGCCACGAAGCCTTTACTTGACTCATATACCATATAGATATTCTACAAAACAATCTCAGTGTGGTTGAAATTGGACCACGCAAAGATTTTACCATTATACGGGATCACTAGGGACCCTTGTCTGCACCCCAAAATCCCTGCCATGGTATATCCATGGGTTGAAAATGGTACATTGACGGAATACCTGGGGAAGAACGGAGGGTTATCTGTCTCGAGAAGGCTCAATCTGGTAGGTATTGATCCACATGTCTGTCAAAATTAGCTGAATATCATCTTCGAGGTGAACGATGTAGCCCAGGGATTGAACTACCGTAGGTTGGGCATCCTCTAAATTTGGAGCCTCTGACAAAAGAAACCGATAGTTCATTCCCAACTCGTCGTCCATGGTGATCTATCTGGTGTACGTACTAGTTATCCAACCTACTGTTATCCACTAAGGCTTCAAAATCAACAGTCAAGCGTGCTTGTCCATGGTGATGGGAATGCTTGCATTGCCGACTTTGGGCTGTTTATGTTGTTAA
Source organism: Tylopilus cf. pernanus (assembly GCA_038090575.1). NCBI lineage: Eukaryota > Fungi > Basidiomycota > Agaricomycetes > Boletales > Boletaceae > Tylopilus > Tylopilus cf. pernanus. The sequence continues at coordinate 2,078 of JBBPMZ010000660.1, read as the reverse complement.
CGCCAGCACCACCTACAAACCCCCGGGGTCAGGATGGCTTACGATGGATAGCTCCTGAACTACTCTCCCTCAACGATTCTCAGGTAATGCCGACGATGAAAAGTGATGTGTATTCTTTTGCGTGCATCATGTTGCAGGTGTGTGTTGCATATATTGGTCTGGCCGCCTCGTCACATGTAACGGCTTATCGCAATCACTATTAGGCTTTGACAGGACATGTTCCGTACCACTATTTCACTCACCTCCAACCGGTCATTTGTGCCATTGTAAAGGGGGAGAAGCCGAGGCGCCCAGATCGGACCGTGGTCACTGAGAGCAGATGGTCACTCATGGGACAGTGTTGGTCCTCCGCAGAGTTACGTCCCTCCAGCGAACTGGTGGCCGAGTTTACGGGGAACGAGCTCGCAGCAGACTTGGAACTCTTGAGGGTGGGCTCCCAGCTGAAGGAAGATAGTCCTGACGCATAGTAGCTGGAGGATTGTGCAGAGGGTAATGTGCGGAATGAGTGGAGGATCGGCGTTGTTGCTAGTACTGGGTACTTGGATTCTGTTAAACGAACCTGTAGTTTTGTGAACTTGTAATTGACGAAGCTGCAGATGACAAACCGGCAGTAAGATGGTGGATACTGACGAGTACTGACGGTCGAGTCGACTCGGACATCATCTCTCCAAGTCCAGATAATCACTTCCCTTTGCTCCATGTCCACACATCAATCGCAGTTGTACCGTACAATATAATAGTGAAATCGGAGAGGAAGGAGAGCTAACTCTTCCTCAGAACCTGCAACACATGTCACCGATATCGTAAATCTGTAGTATTATCGATGGAAGGTATTATATCATGCTGAGACTTACATGTACGGGCAAGACTCGTAAACGACGACAGAGCTAAGGCAGAGAACACGGTCACGTAACACTTGGTTCCTTGTGATCCCTCTAAAAGTCCAGATAATCCTTGCCCGTTCCCCAAGTTTGTGCACCAGTACCTGCTGTCCCATAGGGATCTTCGGGCACTGCACCTTCGACGTCTTTGAACGAGAATTCTCGCTTGAATTTTGCCTCAAGGGAAGAGAGCGTAGCAATCAGCTTCGTGCATGCTTGTTCGAGGATTGCTTGTGGGGTGATGGTTCCATCTGTCTGGATTGTGAGAAGAAAATAAGGGTGGAGTGGGTGCGGGACTTTGTAGCCTGCAAAAAGGACTTGTGGCATCGAGAGCACTTGGCTGTAAATAGGCAGGTTTACCGAACAGGGTAGGCAACGAGGTGTCACACGATGAGAAGAAGGGCGAGAAGTGGTACGCACGCTCTGAGCATGTTGCCCAACGTATGATCCTGCTTGACGATCTTGAACGTAGCGGCGTTTGGGATCTTGGTGTCTTCCGTTACTTCGACTCTGCGAAGGAATCACCAGTCGTAGACGGGTTCGTGACTCTTGAAAAGACACGCACGCTTTTTCACCATCTTCGAGAACGTATAGCTCGAATCGATTTGGTGCATTCATGACATGCGTTCACTCCAGATGAAGTCTCTGAATACAATAGACGAGAACCAGGCTGCAGTGGAATGATTAGCACGACCACTCAAAAGAGATATAGCAATATACGAAGGGCTCGGAACAACTTTTCTTCACAACGGGGTTGACGTCGACAAGAAATATAACATATATTCGTTTGCATGCTATCCTCACCTTGCAGTCGTTGTTCGAGGCGTGGCACAAAGCCGTGAATTCAAACTCCGACAGAGCTTGTGCCAATTCAATCTCTACAGGTCGTAGTCCCGACATCGACAACCTCTCCTCAAGGTCAGTTTACACCCACTCGACGTTCTTCTCACCCAGACTGTTCCCAAATGGATTGTGGAAGTACCTGAGATGCATATACGCGGATCGGTTGGGATAGATGGCTGGATGGATTGGACCTGGCTCTGATGCGTTTAGGTGGACGTATGCTCACCGAGATCATTTGGACAGAAAATGCCGACCCGCCTCACAAAAACTCGCAAACACCGTGGCCATGTCTCTGCTGGCCACGGTCGTGTAGGAAAGCACCGCAAACATCCTGGAGGTCGCGGTCTCGCTGGT
>JBBPMZ010000659.1:0-11517 GCA_038090575.1 Tylopilus cf. pernanus | reverse complement strand
CCCTCCCAGCTCCCAGAAGGACCCAGTCTTGTCCTCTCTGGAGTTTTCCCAAACCTCTAGTGCCCTTGACTCGCTTTCACTGTCCTTCAGCAAATAACTTAAGCCTGTTAAGGTTTGGTTGTTTCAACCGGCGTTGTTTGTGTTTTTTGTTTTTGAAACCATTGCTTCGCCATCTCGAATAACGTGGAAATGTAGCCACCTGGAATTCGCTTTTTCCAAAACATCAGTGCTACAATTAGGTATACCACCGTTTTCAGAGTATATTACAGTGCCCACCATTTGTGGATCTGTAAACAAATTTGCCGGTGGGAAGGCCGATCCTACCATCCGTAACGTGCCAGTGTTTTTCCTGGTGTCATCCTTGATCAGACACCTCTCCACGCAAGCAAGTTTGAGTGACAATACGTGTTCCGGTCGCATGATAATAATCCCATAATTGGTCTTGCAACGGGACATTATGTCCGCATACTGAGTGAAGGTCAGACAACGTGTGTCCGCATGCCGAGTGAAGGTCAGATGACATATTGGACGACCAACAAGCCCGCCCAGACGCTCAGCCAGAATTTTCAGCGTCTGCTTTTCCAATGCCTTCGGAATGATGACACGAACCAATTGGCTTGGATCCTGAGCAAGAGCGGCTGCACACATAGGAATGATCACGGATGATTTCCCTTCGCCCATATTGATCTGCATCACAATGTTCTTCCCTGAAGGAGGAAACATCATCTCTTTTGCAGCCTCTACTTGGGCAGGGCGAACCAGGAAGTTGCCTTGCAGCTGCGATAGCCGCTGTTCAGCACACACAATCATCCATGCAAAATACATACCTCCATTAGCAGCCAATCTGGATATTCTGCAACCCTTTCCTCGATCTCATTCTCCAGTTCCTTGAAAAGCTCTTCATTAAGCCCATCGCGAAGGAATTCAAGTTGGACCAGTCGTCGTGCCCGTTGAACCTCCAATGCCAGATGCGCGAGAGATATCAAGCACAACTTCCATCCGTTCGAGTCCGAGAGCTTGATTGGTGACGTAAATGCAAGACATCGAAAGAGGGTGTGTGGAGTGGGATGTGGCCATTGAGCGAATCGGTAGAATAGTCGTTCAATATCAGTTCTGGGACTCAGCGTCTCTTTGACAATGTCCAATGCCTCACGATATCTGACCCTGCACCGCGAATAGTGGTCCTGTAGCAACTGTTCAGAAGGTTTTTCTGTGTTTATATAGATCCTTCTGGCAACACTTGATCCCTCAGCAAGGAGCCACTTCTCGCTCTGACACAAGCGATTGAGATAATCTTTTTGAAAACCAACTTGGGGTTCCTGGTTCTGCGACAGAGACTTGACAAATCGGCGCAATGAATCACTATCCGCAGGAGTAAGACAAACTGCAGCATGGTTGCTCTTCCACTGAAGTGTCGCACGATCGGGTAATTTCGGCACGGGTCATTCGCATAGTAGTCGATCTAGTAGGGTAACTTTCCAGTCGGGGGACAACCCAGGGATACGCCTCAGCTCAGGCACCATCGACTCGGAAAGCGCCAAAATAGAACGTGAACCAGATCCACAAAACTTGTCAGTGAGCCACTCTAAGAGTTTGCAATTGCGGTGGCAACTGGAGAAAAGCGACTGCAAACTTGCGGTAAGTCTCGGGATGTCGTACAAGTCAGGATTGAGTGCGACCGTCGGAGTTGGATTCATCTCCGGTGACCAAGAGTGGCTCAGCTTCAATGTTTCATCTAGCTCACTCTGCAGGCTGGCCTGATCATGCCGCTTGGACTGTTTGTTCAAGTTTGTGCAGCGGGCATTTATGATAAGATTTTCAAGAACGTGACGTGCCGGATCCAGTCCATCCAAGAGTGAATATTCAGCATAATTTGACCCATTCTCCAGGTGGATGTGCGACTGCTGTGCGAACGCTACAAGCGTCCGAAGAAGTAAAGGTTTAAGCTTGAATGATGTGATCAAGTGGTGATACTGATCAAACCTGAAGGTCCAGTGGAACAGCATGACAGGAAGGGTAAATGAGAGTTGAAATCGCCGAGACGCTTTCCCCTTTTGAGCACCATTCCGCAAGAGTGCATATACCTCCAATGCTTCCTTGTTAGCAGCATTATCACCCCATGCTTTCTCCCAGCTTGAGATATCGTTTACCATCGGCGCATTCAAGGACCACCGGTGAACAGCGGCAGCAATGGCGAATGCAAAATTCTCCACTTCAAGTTCAAGTTGGTGGCTACCAAACGCTGTGGAATCGTTATCTTCAAGAATGTGCTTGGCAACCTCGGACGGAAACAGAGACGCCTCGGATAGCGCCGAACTTGAATCTGGATGCCGCCACTTCCAGGAATGATGTAACTTTCCGGCAGCAAAACATAGCTGAGGACTGTTCACATCTTGTAATGTGCATATGTCACGGTGATCAGAACAGTTACACTTTTTGGAGCTGGGGCCCACAGAAGGTGCGCAGAGGTCGATCTCCTCCAAGTCCTGAACGAGCCCAGCCCGAGCCGACCACACCAATGATGTTGCCTCTTCGATCCCTATCCTTCCCGTCAAAGAATCGGGTCTGCAAGTACTGCTGGTCATAGCAAGCAGCCGAGCGAGATAAATTTTGCTTGTCCAGTCGGAAAATCCTGTTAAGCAGCCTAACTCGATATCTGCCTTGTAGGTGTGGTACTTGATGTGCGCATAGCGCTCAGGACCGGTGTTGATAGTGACAAATATTTGATGACCATTTTTTTTCTGCCGAACTTCACCGTCCGGAATGAGTACATATCTCGGATTCAAATCTTGTTCGATCCCATCTTTGTGGCATAGGACAAGCTGGTTGACTAAACCAACGAGTGCGCCTATCCATTGGTTCTCGTCATACACCATGTGCTTGAAGTCGTTGGACTCAAGCTGGTGATTGTTGTTGACAAAGAAGGACAGTCCATAACGGGGCAAGGTGATGGATAATGATGGGGATGGAGTAGCGCCATCTACCGGTGCAGTAACGACAACATTTTCGGGTGCGTCGAGACACTCCAGAGGACGAGAAATCATCTTCCAGGTATCGCTTCGGAAATCCACAAGTGACTGCTGTCCTTTCACAATACGATACCAGTTTCCAGGCTCAGGACGAATTGTCCAGTTATCATGTGAATGATCCCAGACTCTGCTTCGACGGCATATCTCAACAACAGATGTGGACAGGTTCAACCAACCCACATGCGGATCATTATGAAGAAGCATACGGCAATATCCAGGGAGATATTCTCCAGGGATGGGGTCAAGAAGCAGAGGAAGGTCACCTCTAAGAATTTCTTCGGGGATGAAGTCAAGAATGGCACCACCTTTGCATTGAGCTTTGATAATCAGGCAGTCCTCTCGGAGTGAGAAATGTACCTGCAATGGTCCCAATTGTGACCCAGGGACCAAAAAGATCAGTAAGATATCAGTAAGGGTGATCAATGAATTGAATCACGTAGTGATCAGATATCATGAATCGTGTAGCAAAATCCATTCCAGGGACATTAGAGGGATCAACAGCAAGATATTTCTGCAAATAACAATTAGGAATACATGTCAAAGAGAACTCTAATGTTCACTCACATCCTGGAATAGTAGGCGATACGTTGCGTGCTGCATGATTGCATTTGGTAACCTGCTCCCGATTGGCCTACCATTCCATATAAGAGAACCATCAAGTAAGTTGACATAGATGGTTTGAGAAAGCAGGTGGAGAGTGTCTGCAGTCTTGCTCACAAGCCAGTGACCATTTGGGTCATCCTGATATGGCACCCATCCACACGAACCTGGGCGATACGTGGGCCAGACATTGCAGATCGCAAGATCAACGCCGAGATTGGTGGGATCAGCCAGGATAGCATCCTTCAAGTTGCCCGAGAGGAAGACAGACAGTTGACGATCTCGTTCCAGAAGTAACTTTAAATACGCAGACTCTAAGCCTGACAAACATCAATCAGATGAAGAGGCATGTTTCACTCAGAGTTCCAAACTACTTACTATACAAGGGTCTTGCTTGGACAAGAAAGGCACAGGAAACGACTGCTTCGACGTCTTGAATAGAATGTACAACCAGATCCATCGCAAATGTGCTTCGACAGATAGCAGCTATCTCCCTTAATATTCGCTCACCCTTTTCACCCACAGGTGATATGAAAGAGTTATATAACTGCTCTTGCAACCAATGGAAAGTCCTCCAGCGAACCTTTCGGAGGAGTTGAATTGACCGCTCTACGATGTTCATGGGTTGATTTGAGGCGACAGAGCAAGCTAGCAAACAAATGATGGCCATTCCTACTACATCTGACAAACCAGCATCAAGTTCATCGAACAAGGTCTCAAGTTCACCCAGAAGTGCGTGGCAAAACGATGGTTCCTGAAGGTCTTGATGCCACAGCAAGTCTCCTGTATCGGATATGGGCCCGATCTGCCTGGACGCCTGAGCGAACAGAACGTAGACCTCCTGATTACGGAGATTCAGCGTTCTCGCCCGCAATTCTCGTAAAATATTGATCCATTGCAGTGAACCACCACTACGTAAATGTGCGAATGCGATGAACTCGTGGAGAGAAAGATCATGGGGGCACTCTTCTTGTGCAGATAAAATTTGGTTAGATGTGTGCGTAGTGCTGTCAAGGTATTTCTGTAGCCGAAAAAATTGGTGTGTTGACATGTACGTGGATTCTTTAAGATTAAACGAAGATCGATCCTTGTCCATCCTGTAATGTAATCCATTCCACTTTTTGCTATTTGGAGCACAGAGCTCAATGCTTGATCCCGGGTGGCGGATAAAATACCGTTCCGACTCGGGGGCTGCGGAGAGAACCAGAGAGCTTTTCGAGTCACCTCCTGAAAGTCGACGCCGAGTTTCCTCTGAGAAGAACGGAAGACAGCACGTAACGGAACGCCAAATATGAAATAACAATGGACATTGAAGCTCGAATGCGACGGTTTTAGCATACGACGGGTCGGAGGGCATTGCGCACTTGTCAATGCAAGCTTCGAGATCCCGAAGGGCAGGACATGTGTCGTAATACCGAACAGTGAAACTTTGTTCAGTGAAACAATCTGAAAACACCGATAACCCAGACTTGGCTCGAGCATGCCGGGCTGATATGTACTGGTAAAGCCGGGACACGCGCTGAGGGCTCGTTGAGTGGGGGAGGAGGAAATGGGCCATGACATCTAGTGAAATCTCAGGAGAGTAGTCGGCAAGAAGGGGGATCTGTTCGACGACAAGCTTGTCGAGAACCACCCAGAGTTCAATAACTGTCCAGCAAAAAGTGGACATGTAGTCAAGATTTTCCGTGTAACCAAATAATCTCTGCTTCCAGAGTGCTTCACTGCTCGGGCAGTATGCTCCAATCAGAGTCTGGAGTTGGATGCAGGCCGTGTCCACATCTGTTACATAACAGAACCAATCACCGATCCCGCGCTCGACTTCATGCTCAAAGCGGTGAAGGGTGTTGAGTAAGTCGTCCCTGTTCTGATATAAATCGAAGCATTTTCCTTCCGAAGACACAAAGTCGTCGAAAGTCTGTTCAAAATGAGGACGGGGAACAAATGTGTTGCTAGGAGGGTCGCGATGACTCGCGACAGAGGCTGAGATGTATTCGTGGGTGTGGTGCAGAGAGAGTAGTGTGTCTTTAGTGAAGTCAAGCTGGGAGAGATTGAATGGTCGGGAAACACGTTGGGAAGCCTCCATGTCCTGCCGCCTTTGATGAAGGGTCTCCGAGAGACGGGTACAGGTGTGCAACACTGCATCAGAGATCCACTGCGGTACAGAAGAACCAAGCTTTGCGAGACGACGAAGGAGCTTGTTGAGCATGAGGTGGAGGAAATCGCTAGAAAGGGGGGTTTGGACAGCATGGTCTGCCAGATTTTGCATAAAGAATAAGATAAATTCTTTATACGAAGCACGCCCTGCTGGAGATTTCTGGAAGCACAACTGGATAATAACTTTAACATAAAGCCACAATCCCGAGCGAGACCGTCCACGATGGTTTCTATGCGAGATGCGTTTTGTGATGGAAATTGGTTCCACTGGACGGCCAACAGCACGTAGAATGCCCGTAAGTAATGCCCCCATTTCCGAAGTCCGTGTCGAAGTCAGGTTGCACAGGAAATCGGAAAGAGATCTTTGAAAATCCGGGTCACAAAAGACGTCCTCTGGAATTTCAAGTGCTAGATCGGGGTAAACCGCCGTGTTCAATGTGTTGTTCTGATGGGCGTTGGATGCATACAGAATGAACTGCTCGTAGCGTACGCATCGCTCCCGCCTTCGAAACATGACCCCGTAGGTATTCAACCAAATTGCAAGGTCATCTACGGGTCTTGAGTAAACTGGATGACGAAACGCGCAGATTTACCTCCAACTCTCATCGAGCTCAGCTGGGAATGGATAACCTCCTTTTTCATGGGCCATTCGTACAGCATTCTGTGGTCTAGTATTTTTGCAAGATAAAGCCACTCAGGCCCTGGGCTACCGACGTAGTGGATGTATGAGTCATTGAAAGCACGGAGAGCGACGGCGACAGCGCGAATGAGTGTAAGACTGGCATCCGTGGGTTCGTAAAAGAAATGGAAATGATGTGGATGGAAAAAGACGTGGGTTATGATATATTGCAGCATTGTAATTTTCGTGCTGTCTCTCTGCCACCAATGGGGTAGACCGCCTGGTTTGTCTTGGGTTTTTTCAAGCCATGGTAACTGAGACGCTGATATTTGATCATCGTCTGCAAAGAAGGAAGAGAATATGGAAGGATTTGACATGATTCAGAGGAAACAATATGTGCAAGAGTTGTAGCGACTCGAAGGAAGGCGAGTACAGGGTTCCGGCGCATAGTAGTAGACAGAAGCCACGTGCTAGTCTTCGTTCCCAGTCTACATCTTGAAGGACAATGCCCTCGCATCCCAAACTGACCGCCCTCACGACCGGGACGCTCACACTCCTCCTCGAGCGACAGCGTCTCCAATCGACGCACCCGACCCTCCACCTGGCACAGATCGTGACTAACCTGCGGACACTCCGCAGCGGTGTGATTGCCCTCCAGGATGACGACGAGGACGCTGCGCTGCGAGGCCAGTACGAACGGTTACTGGACATGCTAGGTTCAGAGGAGGTCGCCAAAGCCGGACTCGAGAGGTGCGTTCGTTCGTCCCCGTTTGTCTGCCAAGTATTCCGACCATGGTCCTCGTCCACGCAGTATCCCACTCCCATCCCCACCCTCGCCCTCACCCCCCGTTACTCCCTCGGAACGCAAGCAGAGTCTAGAACCCGCGTTCGAGCCGTACACAGACGACCCGCACGAGCTAGACGAGGGTGGGATCGTATTGCAACAACGCCAAATCATGCAAGGTCCGTCGAGTCCTTCCCCCTCGGTTTTTCCTCGACTGCCCACTCACATGAGACAGACCAAGACGCCCACCTGGACCGACTGTCGTCGTCAATTGGACGGCAACACCACATCTCGCTGCAAATCAACGACGAGCTGGAGGTGCACACGGGGCTGTTGGATGCGCTGGACACGGAATTGGACCAGACGGATACGCGGATGTCGGGTGCGCGGCGACGGCTGGCGCGTGTGGCCCGCGGGGCAAAGGAAAACGGTGCGTATGTTGGCGTGGGCGGGTGTGTCAATGGGGCTGATGGCTCATAGGCTCGACGGTGACTATCGGCGCACTCATTCTCGTGCTGCTCATTCTTATTGTTGTGTTCAAAACATGACGTATATTTGCTGGACGTGGTGATATAGTCGCTGGCACCTGTACGGAGCCTGACTGGTACGTGGGTTGGTTCAGGCGGCCGTGCGTGAGGCTGATGACCCGTAGGCTCGATGGTAACCATCACCGTATTTATTGCTTTCAGAACCACTTATCTTCACTGTACATGGTGATATAGCGGGGAGATTTAATCATAGTGGACGCTTGTATTGAGGGTGATACCATAATGTCACATTTTCTAACTTGAATATAATGCATCAGACTATGCCTGGTATCTCTCTCTCGCCAAGCTCATGTTCATTTGAACTTTGAAACACAAAGGTCTTTTTCGTCGAATGTGCTTCGTTAGACGATGGTACGGAATCGTAGTGGTACTGTTGCTACCATTTGTCAGGCGGATGCCTGTACCGGCTGAGTACCATGCATGTCAGGCTATGCCCAACACGCCCCAGATGGCCTTTCCTACCGAACCCACCCCGTCGCATGCCAGTCCATCCGGATGGTGTCGCCCAGGTATCCCCCCCGCACGCAAACGGGCCTCATTGACCAACGTCTCGCCAAGAATGCCAGCACGCACGTCCAACAGCGTCGATACGAACGGCGCCGTAAATTCAGGGTGACCTTGCAGGGTGAGCACCCGAATCGACGTCAGCGGGATGTCCCCTGCCAAATCCTCCGGGACACTGTCTGGATCAAACACGACCATACCCTGGTTGGGGGTGACGTCGGTCGCACCGAGGAGGTACGCGGTGGGTGGGACGGTCGGGACGTGGTCCCTGTGCATCTGCTGGATGTCCTGTGCTCACGAGGGGAATGAATTTGGAGTAGGAAAAGAAAGAAAAGACACGCACGAGTTGATTGGTGCCAAAGATGGCGCGACCGAGGGGGGTGAGGTCGATGGTCGTTACGGCGACTTCCCAGCGTCCGTTGTTCGGGACGCAGGACCCGCCGAGGGCGCGGGCGATAATCTGGTGGCCGAAACAGATGCCTGAGTGGGGTAAGCGGCTAGCAGTGACGACGACGAGGCGGGGCTTACCGAAGAGTTTGAGGGTGGGTTTGGAGACGAGGATGTGTTGGACATAGGCAACGAGTTTGTTGATCCAGTCGACGTCTTCGTACGCCGAGAAACCTGTGGAGCGGTGAGAACGGAGAGACGAGACAGGACAGGGACGAACGAGAGCCACTGATAAAGAGGCCGTCATAGGGGATGTCGTCTGGGGGATACATGCCGTTGATGACGTGGTAGCCATCGAGGGTGAACGTGTGCTCTAATCGATCATCAGAGCCGTCCGCTGCGACACTGGCATGCTCACCGTCTGAGATCCTCTTGAGCGAGGACGTCAAGAGGGCGTTGAATACGGATCTGTAGTCGCCATAGACGTCTCTGAGTGATGGTATGAGATCGTCGCAGATGAGGACGGCAAGACGGTGCATTGTTGGTAGTTGTTTTTTCGTTTTACCATCACCATGAGCGAAGTCGTGAATGCCCTCGTCGCGTTTGCAGTCATCGTCTTTCTCTTTCGCTGGGCCACTTCAGGTCTGTTCTCGGTTTTACGGGCGACTTTCGCTGACCCCGCACCAGGCTCGTCCGCGTCCTCGCCCGACACGCGATCAGCCACGGCCGCGCTCGGCTTCAGACCAAAACATGTCACCCAGCACATGGTCCGTCCACGTCTACCTCGTCCCACTCCCCCTCACCCTCTTCCCAGGTCGACCAAATCCACTCCATGTTCCCCGACATCCCCACGTACGTCCCCCTCCTCCACCCCGACTCACACCACCACTCACACCCCCCAGGGACAACATCCGCTTCGACCTCTTGCGCACCGGTAGCGTCGAGCTGACCACCAACAAGATCCTCGAACGCGGCTTCCTCGACCCCGTACGTCCCCCTCGCCCGAGTCATTCGCAACTGGGCGCCCGAACTGACACTGATCCGTTCCCGTCACAGCCCCCAGCTGCTTATTATACCCTCTACCCCCGCCCAGACCGTCGGCCGACCACTGCACCCGCCGCTGCCCGTCCCAACGCCCCCGTCCCCGCCGCCAACGCGACCCAGCCCGTCGTCACCGCACGCCAACCGTCGTTGATCGAGCGGTACCACCTCGAACACAAACTCGCAGACGACCAGGATCTCTCCCTCGCTGACGCAGGCGGCAAGGCCAAGTGGGAAGACACGGCCGAGAAACGCGAGGCGAGCTTGCGAGAGCGCAAGGCACAGATGGTGTTGGCTGCTCGGCAGTGCGTCCAAGTACTTTTTTCTCCCTTACATTTGCTAACGACCGTCTAGGCGGATGCTTGCCCAGCAACAAGTGTCGGGGTCGTTGTGATGCGGCGCTTGGTCTTTTGCTTTACTGTAACGACACCACGACATAATGTAACAATCATCTCCTCTCACTTGGATTAGCAAAGTACAAATGCATCTTAAAAACGACGCAATTACAAATAAAACATCTACCAGATTCCGGAATCCCTGTTGACTGTATGCTATAGAAAAAGAAGAAAAAAGGTAATACGAGTGACGAGAAGTTGTTAAACTACAGTTATGATATAAGTGAGTGGTATCTCTTCTCAATGGTGGATATCAATAGTGAATTTGGGCTATCACCCGTCCGAAACTGTCCTGATGGCCGGTGGTATGAATCCCTGCTGCTTCAACGCTGGGTCCTTGGGCGCATCCATCCGCTCAAGCGGTGTCCGTCGCTTCCCAGCGAGTCCCCGGATACTTTCCGGTCTCTTCAAAATAGCGTCCGCCAACGCATTATTGCTGAAAATATCGTCTTCCTCATCGTCCTCAGACCCCTCCTCGATCCCGTCCCAGTCCCCGATCGACGATTCGTCCGACGGGCTCCTCACCTCTTCCGTCCGTCGCCGTCGCCCTCGGCCCCTCGAAGACGATCCCGATGCGGACGAATCAGGTGTCCGCCGTCCATGCCGGGTATCCCGATTTGGGACGCACAATCCCAGCCCAGACCACAATAGGGGCGACATGCCGACGCCTGCACCCGTGTAAAAGCCACCCGTCCCAGGGTCCACGAATCCCACTGGGTGTGAACGCAGCATGGGCGCAGACGCCAGCAGTGCTTGCACGTGGACCGGTGCACTCGCGGAATTCTGTGGCTGAATGGCTGGTGGAAGCGGAAAGGGTGGGTGTTGTAAACGTGGCGACGGAGAAGAAGAAAATGCCGGCGAGACTGGAACGGACGAGTATGCCTGAAGCTGCGACATCAAGTGGTGGATGTGGGCTTGAAGCTGCGATGCACATGTTAAGATAGCACAACGACCATGTATCAGACTCACCTCTGCTTCTCGCCTTCGCCAGAGACCTGCATCCTCGTTCCACCGCCAGCAAAGCTCATCGCGTTCTTTGCTTGCCTGCTCGGCCTCTATGCGCAGCTGTTCTTCACGTAACTGGGCTACTTCGAGCGCGCTGCGCAAGGAAGCAAGTTCATCGAGAGGCAGTGTACCCTGCCTGGGGTCCTGAAAAGGAGGTGGAGGGGGCGTTGGCCCCCGGGAATTAGTGGGTGTCGATGGACCAGCACCGTCAGTAGAGTGACTAAGAGAACAGATCAAGACACGGCCATCGGACGAGAAAAGTAAGTACGCACGTGGAAGGAGCTATAGATAGCAAGGGGAAGGGAACACTTGCCACGCTGTCGAACGCTATTAGTGGCGACTTGGTGGCCTGATCCATTTTCAACACGCGCAATCTTGTTCTGGCACGGAAAAGTTCAGCACAACTTCCGGTTGGGGAAGTCTGTGGGATGCGTGGTTCAGGCGTGCGCGG
>JBBPMZ010000658.1:0-11526 GCA_038090575.1 Tylopilus cf. pernanus | reverse complement strand
AAGGAGAGGTTAGGGTTTGTAGGCGAAACATGCACTTGGGATGATGATTGTATAGGGTGTGCAGGCAGTGCTGGGTTAAACTAGGATGCACACATGGCAGAGAGAAAAAGCGATATCGATTTGTCGTGGCCTAAATTAGGGCACGGCGCAATGCCACTGTCAACGACAAGAACGGCGAGTTGGCTGTGCTGTGGGTTGAGAAATTGAGCACTTCGACTCAGACTTCGAACAGGTAAATCACTTGCAAGTTGAGAAGAGCTTTAAGAATAACCGGCATCTTAATGTGTACATGATGGAGCATTGGAGAAGCATGCTGATACGGAGTGAGTGCGGGATAAAATAACCAAAATTAGCCTTGATGATCTTGATGAGTGCCCATGCCAAGCCCAGGCTGTGGGATAACTGTCACACACATGTACATAGTTTGCCTCATTCAAGCTCAAAACTCCATCCTCGACGCGTTACCACAGGAACCACTTTGGTATCGATGCATACCGCGGAGCACTTTAACCTCCTTAGCCCCTTCAGATCCGAGCATGTCTGTCGGTCAATGCCAGCATCTCCACCGCTGGTTGCTGTTGCACGTGCGGAAGTAAGCCCTATGTTGAGGGCATCGAACTGGCTTCCTATCTAGGCACAGTTGGCCTGGTCCGCTTTAATCCATGAAGGTTATGTTCATGAAATCGTCACCGGGAATTTGGAAATGTCAACGCCTCCCGCTGATGGCAATGTTACACACATATTTGTTGCAGCACACCAGATCACTCTGGATTTTAACTCGAGTGAAGGAGGCTTATGAAAAGGATATAAACGCAACGTACCTTTTGAAAAGTGAGACCTTTGAACGAAATAGAAATGAAGAACCAAGCCTGCATGACAACAGAAGCAAAGCAGCAGTGTACGAAACTTGGCAGACAGAATCACGAATCTGAGGGATATCGAATCTGTTGTGTGTGCGTGTGGTAGCCATGTAGAAACGAGGGAGGAATGGATGGATAATCGAGGCGGGACATGTTAATCAAGATCGATCTCAGAATTGGAACGCGGCAGACCGGGATACAAGAATTAGAGGGGCGCTACAGAGGTCATCATCTTTGCGCAAAAACATGCATGTAGTACAGCCAAATTTATGAAGTTGAACTAATGGGGGCGGGGAAAAGGGCCTTGCATGTCTCGAACTCGGAGGAATGTGCACCAATCACATTCACCTGATACTGGTAGAGGGGAGGATGTGAGGGCTAAATGGTTCAGAAATGGTCTTGTCGTCTCGATTCAACCTCAGCTTCCACGGGGGAGTGAGCATGAAGTAATGAACACGAGGAAGGAATCCATACGAAACGGTGTACTAATAAATGGGGTGGTCAACAAGACGGATTACTATTAAGAGTGATACTGAATGGGTAACTAACAAACCCGATAGGGATTGCACTCTGATGGAATTTGGCCTTTCGGATACGGCAGTGGAGCCAAACTCATTCAAGTGGTTGGAACTTTGAGGCGTGAAGTTGTCGTCCTAAGTCGAAACCGACTCGGTCTCACCTAGTCCTTGTGGGACGCACCAATAACTCGGAGACAACCGTGCGTTACGCCGTCGATGACTCCAGCGCGTCTTTCGAGACTGGTCCAAACGTACATGATTCAGAGACCCTCTGAAAATGCATAGCGGTACTAAATTAGATCGTCAGTCCGAAGCGCTATTATGCTATCCAATCATTGGATGTGAACGAAAGGAGAAACCGACGAGTCGGACGACCGTCTTCAAGCTTCTAGTTGGTCCAGGTCCAACTTTCGTGTGTAAGCATAACCGGGGTTGTCTCGGCTAGTATTACAATCTCCGCTTAGACCGACACTAGTGATCATGATCCGAGGTCAGCAGACCTACAAGAACTTGAACAAAACCTGCTAACACCTTACTGGGCTCGGAAAATTACACGTTCTTTCCTCCGGTACTCATGCGAAGGGGGCCCCAGTGTGGACGCGAACAACGGCGAAGGAATGGTGTGTCATTCACACTGATGGCTCGTGATAATTGACGTTTTTCGATCGAGAGTTGACCTTGCACACAACGGAACTTGCTTAGCACCGGATGTGTGAATGTACCGCCGTGCGAACATAGCGAACCTCCAGAACTCTATAAAATGGAGGGATATGCTCAATGGATCGATCAAGGGAACTTGAACAATCTTCCTTCTCATCGATATCATGTCTCAGTGGAACTATGTCACCGAACTCCTCATGTTTGATACGCTCCCCCCTTTCCGGGTGGATCAAAGTGTTTGCGAACCAGGATGCCAGCTCGTCATGACTGCCGACGGATCGCACTCGTGAGCCCTCGTTACCTATCAGACGTACTCGAGGGCATACCTTGCTTATCCACACCTAGGCCACACTATTACGGGAAACGTATGGAGGATGGAGGATTGAAGGGGAATATCATATGCGGTATGTCGCGGTCACATCTCGTGTTCCAAGGTTCCGTGACCAAAATTGCCGCAGATTGGGACAGCTACGAAGCGCACGACGAAGTCCTCAAAGGTCCTTTATTCCCTCAAGTTAGGGATACTCTCTTGAGGGAGACTGTTGTTAGCTGGGAAACCACAGAAACCTTGCACGCCATACTCTCCGCAAGCCCTAAGGTCGCCGTCGAACACCCTGTCACAGAAGTGACCTTATTAACATTGAAGGCACCTGGGAATCGTGATGAGGTGGTTGACATATTAACCAGGATCTCAGCGAGGGTTGGGGATAGGCACGTATTTGGAGTAACGCACGAAGACGACCAGAGGTATATGACGTTTTGCGGATGGGAGTCTGTACAGGTAAGTCGATTGAATGTGACGGTGCTTTTGCTCGCCAAACTCAATGGACCTCGCAGGCGCACTTTGACGCTATTTCGAACCCGGAGGCAGCCGCAACACTCGAGAGGTTGTGGTCTCTTGCCTATAAGGACCAGAACTACCACACGCACTTGTTTTCGGTCGCTCGAGCGGCGTAAATTGTTGTGTCAACAAGGGAGATAATTTCGCGACGGGTATCTTGAATGAGTATGTACTGCGAGCTTTGTACCTGTTAGCAAAGCAAGGACCTTGACACTCTGGAATGAAATATCATGTATGATCAATGCCGGTCTAAAAGGATGTTTGTGGCTGGCCATGCGTGTGACCCTGGACGGAATTTGGTTCGGTCGCCTTGATCCACTCAAGTTAGAGGGGCGATAGAGCGATGGAATCAGCTCCGATAAGGATGCCAGTGCCTGTACGTGTAAGCAAGGTAGAAAAGTGCTCCTGCGAATAGGCATTCAACGTACCCTGTTTTCTGTCACTACCCTACTAGCCAAAATGTCTCACAATTTACTCGGAGCGCCAAAGGACAGTGAGTCAGTGGTTGCGGCCAAGCATCACGGAAAAATCAGGAGCGTGCTAATCCATTATAATCCCTTATAATCCAATTTTTAAAAAGTAGGAAATCGATTATAAACCCTTGCAACGCTATAGATGGGGTTATCACGCTCCTGATGAATCCCTGATGAGTATGGTAGTACGATGATATTGACAAAAATGTAGGCGGGGTGCCCATGGCCCATGATTCAGACGCAAGAGAGAGCCCAGTCCAAGATCGTCGAGGGAAGAAAAATGAAAGCTCACTTCCAGACCATCAGGCGTCCAGCAAAGACGCCTCCACCGGTGCCAAGCCGAGTCCAAGTCAGAAAAGCGTCACAAGCGCCTCACTAGAGATCAATGCCGGAGGACGGGTATACGCAGTCGCTTTCCTCATGGACGGCAAGCACGTTTTGACAGCAGGAGAAGAGGGTAAGATTAGACAGTGGCGACTGCAGGATGGTAAGGAGATCGGACAACCGATGGATACGAAGGGCGCGATCACCAACATGGCTGTATCAAAAGATGGCCAGTGGATCATAAGCCCATCGCACGCCGAGAGACACATATCGGTATGGAGTGTGCAGGGCCACCAGGAGGTGTGCGAGTTCAAAGGACACGAAGCTAGAGTGTTCGCGACAGACATCTCTTCAGACGGGTCCAAAATTGCTAGTGCATCGGACGACGGGATTATCTGCATCTGGTTGCGTCGTGGCACGGGCGAGCCACTACAGACTTTGCGACATCCGGACCGCTATCTGGTCGCGGCCAAGTTCTCACCTGACGGAAACCTTCTCGCCACTGCCACCGGCACCTGGGGTTCACATGGCTCGGTCTTCGTCTACTACCTGACCCAGGACGGCCATTTACTCGCTAGGTTTCCACTTGACGTCGGTTCGGCTAGGAATCAATGTCTTGCGTGGAATGACAACAGACACCTCTACGCTATCTCTCTTGACAACAAAATTCACTGCCTCGACGCACTCACTGGAGGAACACTCTCAAAATGGACCATACACACTGGCACTGACAACGCAGAAAGATATGGGCGCATCGCTTTGGCAAGTAATCGCCAATTCATCGTAGTTTCTACTGGGGGGTCAGTGGCGTGCTGGGATACAACAACACGCATGAAAATCGGGTCTGACATACATCACGAATTGCCCAACTTGAACGCATTGGCGATTTCGGAAAACTACGAGATTGCAATTGGTCATGGGTGGACAATGACGGTTCAGAACCTTGGCGATACCCTCCCTTCTCGCTATGTTCACAATGAGGTGCTCGACATGTGCATCATTGCCTGGATTACAATTGACAGCCTAGCAGAGTGTTAGTATCCCCGAAGAAATAATCACGTCACCTCAGGCTCGTGCAAAGGACGAGAAGTCTAGTGCGTCCCACTGAATTGAGTCTTGACCATCACTATACTGACGGGCCGGCTTCCTGAACGCGAACCTATAGACGACGTGACTATTCGCGAGAAATCCATGCAGGAACTTCAAAATGAGCTTGCAAAGGTCCGAGGCCACTACGAGGAACAGTCGCGCGAGCTAGCTTCGGCACGAAAGGAGTTCGAGGCCTTAAAGTCTTCCAGTGAGGCCAAAGACCGCCAGATCAATGTTCTTACTACCGAAGTGGATCACTGGAAGCGTTCTGATGCAGCTAAAACCGAGGAGCTCGCCGTTGCGAACAAGGAACTCGAGATGCGCCGCCGTGATTCGGAGGAGCTCGTTGCCGTACGTGAAGAGCTCCAGTTTTCACAATCTCAAACTATCGAAACCCGGAAATGGTACGACGAGCAATACAGACAACTCAGATCTGTCGTCGAACAGAGTCAGCGCACACCGTTTCTCGTGCAGAATTTTATCACCCAGGCGGATGCACACGCGGAGACGAATATCGTCGACACTCTCCAACGGATCAACGATAGCATTCAGTGGACTTCCACATTCATCGCAGATCGCGTCATCCATAATTTCCAGCCTCGCACTACAGACTCCACGGAGGAGCAATTTTCTATCGTGAAACGGGTTGCAGATTCTGTCGGCCAACCCCTGGTGAATCGGCTACGGAGCAGCTCACGCGCCGAGGTGGTTGCGTATCTTCCTATCGCCCTTCGTGCCTACCTCATATATCACCTGTATGAGATTGTTTCCTCGTGGTCCACCGATAACGGGCCCAATCGGTTCATCCGAGAGATATATAACGTGGTCCGGCAATTAGGTAAAGACTTCAATTTCAAAGCACCACCAATAGTTCTGCTGACGGTAGAAAAAGAGTCGCAAACGATATCTGGCCGGTGGCGATCCTTGGCTTACGCTTCTATCACATCGACGTGTTCAAGTAATCCGGGAAGGTTTATAATGCCCACGGTCGACGGACTGTCTGATATTGTCGCCATCGCTGGTTGCGCCCCTTCCACCTCGGCTGCGAAAGAAATGATCGCGTCGAGATTCCGACACCGGATATCCTGTATCCTTACCACTACGGGGCAGCTCACCAAGTCAATCATGGATGCCCTGTCGGCTGACTATCGAGTCGAGGCGGTTCGTCCAGCACAGATTTTGGATGTGAGCACAATGGAGGTCGACTCAGCTGGTCTGGGGAAAAGGTCGAGGTTGACGGTGCTGTGCACCACTCAGTTGGGTTTGTCAAAAGAAGTCATCACTCAATCGAAGGTCGGATCCAAGAAGACAAACACCGTGACGGCGACGAACGTAGTCAAACCAACGGTCCTTCCTGGGTAGAATGTGAAGTTGGTATAGTACCGTAGCCTCGAATGCTCCGTGTCTACTTTCTTTGTCTCAAGTCTATTTTCTTCCCGCTCGCCTTCTTGAAGAGATATTGTATTTGTCGGTTCTTCATTGCTTTCAAGTCGTGGCTCACAGGACTCCATCCTTGTTCCATCGTACGAGCCTGCTAAGTTGTACCATATTTACTTGCGCCTCCAAATCTTATATATCATCCTTTTTTTCATCACTCCGCCACCGTGACCCTATATCGGATCAGGCGTATCGACATTGTTCGTCACCCCGCGAAGAATGACGTATGAGTGAGGGTCCAAGATACCTTGAAACATAAAGAGATTTACCGACGGCGAGGAATATTAGTTTGAGTGGACTCATGATCCGACGGTTATGTAGTACAGCCTTGTGGACTTGTGCGTTGTCATTACTAGATACACTTGAACCTGAACCTCATTCTGATTCTGCTCAACTAGTCTACCTGCCCATCCGGCCGTCTCCTACTCCAAGAGAATTGCGAGGCAATGGAGAGCTCCGCATCCCTAGAGTACGTACCTATAATCACGATTCTCCCGGTCCGTCAGATCCATAAATTCCTATCGAAAAGCACGTCACCGTCCATATCCGTCCACACCACGAACTTCCGAGCCCAGAGGGCCATCGGGACGCTCAACTTACCTTGTCCACTTTGACCTGCACGCGCATCCCGCCGTCCAACTCTTTCTCAATAAAGAATTCGTCGCCTTCCTCGATTCGCTCCGCATCTCGTCGGGCGTTTTCGCGTGCGAGCAACCAACGGATGATCAGCAGCAAAAAAGGGCAGATGAAGTTACAGATGCCGATGATGATCCATGGGACATGGTTCCTGCGTCGATCAGGGACATGAGAAGACGATCCCGGCGGGCATAGCGTACCTCGGTTTATACTTGGCTTGCCACATGAACGGACCGGCTGCGTTCCCGATGCAGTAAGCGCTCAACATGATCGCGTTGGTCGTAATCTATGGATCATCGAGGTTACGAACGACGCAGGAGAGGCGTGGACGGACGGACCCGCTTGGTGTGTCCTGCCGTGACGTTGGTCAACCAGGACAAGGCCAGGACGAGCCCGGTCGTGTTGATATCGACGAGCCAGATGCCAAAGAGCAATCCGATCTGATTACTCCACGGTAAGAACTCAATCATCAATACTCCAATGAGGGACGGGAGAAAGTATATCGCGCCAATGTAGGCACGGCTGTCGGGAATGTATGCCGCAAGCGTCACGCCTGTCAAGATGGTCAGGATCTCGATGAGCCCGTCGACGCATCCGATGAGCGTTGTGTCAAGGTAGGTGAAACCAAAGGAAGAGATGATGATAGAACGCTGGTTCTGAAGAGAATTAGGTATGTTGTCCAGGGCTGCGAAGAGCGCGAAGAGCCATGTTTTGGGGTCCAGGAGCGCTTCGATCATTCTGTGTGGCGTTGTTGGTACGACGCATTAAATGCCTGTGTAAGGACTCACTGTTCCCTCTTGAAATGCTTGTTCTCCACGCCGGTTTGGTTTTCCTAGAGGTACATCAACACACGGACTGAGGTGATACTGCATTCTTCGCGAGCTTGAGTCACCTACCTTTAACCGTTGGACTGCAGTCGCACGCTCACTCGGTGTGAGGAACCACGCATTAGTAGGAGAATCAGGGAAGAAAAACCTATCAAGACCCATCAAATCAACTGAGCTTACGTTATGAGACAAGGACTCCGTACCAGTAGAGGACTGCCACGAGAAGCGTGATGCACCCGGTGATTATCATCAACCTAGGCGTTTGACACCAACATTTAGTTTTCCCAGCTCAATCCATTCTGCGCTTGGCACACGCACCATTGCCAGGGGGCGAACCCGTCAGTGTGAATATGTAACGATCCAAAACTGATGAAGCCAGAAATGATCTGGGCTGTTGTGGCGCTATGAACGCCTAAACGCTACCCACATTTACCGACTTGCCTGTTCCATTCATCAAGACTGGTGTGCTATCAGCACGCGTCGCAACCTGATCGACGAAGTGTACGCACACCAGTATCCTACACGCAACGTTTGCTCCTTGCGCGTGTAAAACATGGAGCTGACGATCATGAATCCCGCCGTGATGGAACCCTCACATGCGCCGAGGAAGAACCGGCATACAGAGAGCTTGATAAAGCTGTCGCTTGCTGCTTGGAAAACCAAGGCGATCCCCCAAACGAAGATGTTGAAGCTATCACGAGGCGTACAGCACGAGAGACGGATAACGCGGCTACACGCACCTCATCCATCTGCCTACAGGGAATCGCTGGAGAGCGAGGTTCTGAGGGTACTCAAAGATGAAGTAGCTGATGTAAAAGATCGTGCCGAGCCTGGCGAGGAATAAATTAGGTATTAACGAGGGTATGAAAAGAGATGCAAACAGTACCAATTATATCTGTGCGACGACACGTCAGAGCCACTTTGGGTGGGTATGACCTATGTAATCGTGGCAGTATGTACGTACTGATTAGTTGATAGATGTGCACCTTGGCTATCAGTTGTGAGAGGAAGTCCAGCTCCAGTGGCATATGAAATCCCACTCAATGCCAAGAATCGCAGCACTACCGAGCGTGGTCTTGTCCATAAACTGGATGCTGGGCGCCAGGAAAGCATGAACATTGAAGAAAAGACCGTCATATAACATAAGTTGCTCACCAGTAAAGTACTGTTAATGCATGTTCGGTCGGAAAACAATCACTCTGAAGAGTGTGATTCGTACTCACTGCACATCATTGGTAGAATGTGGTAATCGATCTTTTTCCTGACGTGTACGCGTAAATGAGTGCGAACAATGTCAGACCTCGACTTGCACAAACCTGACGCGTGCCGACTCCGCAGGGTTCAACTCAGCGGACAAGCCAGCGACGAGTTGCGCACCCGTGTCGATGTCTTTGATTGATACGGCGTGCGCATGGTGGTCCGTCAGCGGACATTCGGATTGCTTTTCTCCCTGGGTATTGAATGAAACCACCTTAGAAGACGCCCGAAACATGGACATGATAAGCCAGTCGCGCATACCGGCGTAATTATATAGCCCTCTTATAGGCCTTGGATGGGGATAACGAGATCCAGGGATATCTCACCGTGTAGAACATTAAGTAACCACCAGGGGTAGTACGAAAAGTGGAGATAAGATGAGCATTCATAAGGATCACAATGGTTTGGATCTGTTTCGTCGAAAGTGCAGTCATGCACGAATGTCAGCCTGGCCAAGTCACAGCAACTTCGCTCGTCACAAGACAAGCAATGGTATTTGCGTTCTGGCCACCTTTGGACGGACAAAAGCATCAGAGTGAGCTGCGGGTACGTGAACAACTTGTTGACACACTAGTCCCATCGTTGGATTTGAAGATGTCCATAACAACCGCGCGTCGACGTCTTCAGTGGCTTCCGATGGCGCGCCGTCTCTCATCAACTTGTCTATGGTGTGCAGTGAACAATGCTACCAGCGTGCGTCAACCGCGAGCGAAGATTGAATCAAGTCGTACATTTCTGCACCATGCTAGTTTGATTCTGAGGCACTGTTTCCTAGGTGCTTTGCCCAGTGGCCGTCTAACCGTCCTCCGCCTTCAAATCCGCATGCAAATTTCCTAGTTTTTGCATCAGTGACGGTCCAAATTCCCGAAATCAATCTAGATGTCCAACAACGCTGTAGAATTCTGCCTCTGTAACAAGCCGTGGACGATGTGATTCAGAATCAAAGTTTCGAACAAGTAATTCAAAGCGTCGGTGTGACCCAAGTCTACCAAAAGTTGTATAATAATTCCCACGGCTCTCATCCACTGCAACCCTGCAGGCTCCAAGTTTTGCGAATGGGCTTTCCTTCTTTACTGCCGGTGCTTGCGACATTGAGATTGCTGTTGGCGTCGATCCCGCTTCCATTGCTGAGCGGACTTCAACATGACCACCAATTGTCCTCCCCATTGACTTCATATCCCCGCCGTCCGTATATTCTCTCTTGTACCGACATTGGCGGTCGACTTACTGATAACTGTGCAGTGAAAGAAGGTATTTGGCTTTATCGCCATAATATCGACCCTTATGCTGGAGGCGTCTTTCGTCATGTGAGAGCTGAGCTCGCTAATATTTCGGGCTTCTCAACGTTGACAAGTCCTGTCTAGTCCCCACTGTTTCTCTCCATTTTCTCTACCATCTTACCGCCACTACCTATCCTATGGGCACTGAGCGACATCGCATGTGCTTGCGCATTGCTCCGCATTTGGCATGCCCGGCAACGCGTCAGTAAGAGCTCTAGTAGCCGCGACAACCTTGTCGTCGCACTTTTCCTCTTAAACCCATACCTCTTTCTTCCGTCTCTCGTGCTGTCTACCTCCACCTTTGAGAACGCGGCAGTCCTTCTCACCCTCATGTTTGCCTCCGAAGGCAAGCCACTTCATTGAAATTTCTCGAAATGTTACACACTTCTTACACTGTTCCCTCCGCCCAGGTAAACCATCCGCGGCCCTCTTGGCTCTTGCATTCTCCACCCACCTCTCTATATCAACCTTCCTATTACTCCTTCCGGTCTTGATGTTGTTGGCTACGTCCCCGGTATCTCAGCTCGCGTCTCCGCAAGCATTCAAAGGTGATCTCCGAATTATGTACAAGTATGCAGCCCAGTTCGCCACGTATTGGCTCGTCCTTTTTGGCGCGGCTTCAATGATGGTAGGGGGAAGGTGGGGATGGGTGCGTGAAACGTGGGGAGCTAGGTTCGTATTTGAAGAGTGAATCCCCCACCACGTGTGACGTCACTGATGAGAATGACTCTATGCGATAGCTTGACTCTTCCAGATCTGACTCCCAATCCGGGTTTGTGGTGGTATTTTTTCACAGAAATGTTTGACCACTTCAGGCCATTCTTCCTCATGGTGTTCTCCGTACGTGGTTCCTAAACCTCAAGATTGGAACTCTGACATATGCATATGTCTATCTTAGGTTCATCTCGTGATATACGTCTTACCAATTTGCATCAAATTCCAGTACATGGTTTATCACTTGCTTTTGTGTCCCGGTCCTTATCACGGATGTCTAGGCACGACCCACTGTACGCATCGTTTCTACTTGTCGGTATCCTGGGGACCTTCAAGGCATACCTTACTCTTGCCGAACCCGGACTGTTCTTGAGCATGCTCGTCCTTTTTCCGGAGGTATACCCATGTACGTTGTCTTCATCTTGGTTCCGCAAGCCATGTGCATAAACTGTTGGCTTCGTTTGACTGACACCGATGTTTGTGCCTGTAGATCTTCGCTATCCTATCGTGACGACGCTCGTACACACCCACGCAGCGCTTCTTCTACCTCTCTTCCACGCTTTGTGGGTGACAGAGGGCCGAGGAAACGCCAACTTTTATTATGCTGCTA
>JBBPMZ010000657.1:0-11534 GCA_038090575.1 Tylopilus cf. pernanus | reverse complement strand
TAGGAATAGACACACAGAACCATGGCGTCCTTCGTCTCACCGTTCAGGCAAACTTACAGATACCTTGTGAGTGCTTGATGTTCATTTCTCAATCACCAATACCTTGCCTCAATTGAACAATCAACCTTAGGCTAGTAATACCTCGCACACGAACAACCAGTCATTTTCTGGTCCTGTGTCATGGGCACTGCGGGTCCTGTTTTCGCCCTGACAATCCCGTCAATCAGGCAAAAGTACTTTTGTCACGTTTCCGCTGAACGTGTCCCAACGACGTATCCTCGTAAGTGCTTACCTACCCGTCATCCGGCGGTCCCATTCGCAACTTGTTGATTTCCCCTCCCTTTGTCACCCCTGTAGTCTCGAAACGCCCACGGAGATCAGTGCAAGGTTATGAAGACGAGCAAAGGGCACTATTTACAGATTCTGTTCATCGTCATTGCCATGGATTGGTCGATAAAGGTGCGTTGTGTATCTCTTTTATTTCCCGCGTGCTAATATTCAACTTTCTCAAGTTGGCGAGAATGTGTTGTTGAGGTATATATATATATATATATTATTTGCATAAAACAGACCTTGGCGTTCGGACGGCCTCTGGTGCGAGATACCAACGCATTGATCCATTCGAGAACGGCAAGGTATGTCGTCACTACTGAATTAGGCCATCGAGACTCCATTGAACAAGGGTAAAAGCTTACACTTTTCTGCCTGTTCACACTTGGTCGCGTTTCTGGTCGTCACGATTAAGATTATTGTCCTTGACTGTTGCTTCAAGTTCGGAATCCCTTAGAGGACGTGCCATCACGGAAAAATCAGGAGCGTGCTAATCCATTATAATCCCCTATAATCCAATTTTTAAAAAGTAGGAAATCAATTATAAACCCTTGCAACGCTATAGATGGGGTTATCACGCTCCTGACTCTTCCCTGATGGCCACCATGGGCCAATTGTGGGTAAGGTACTTATGTAATGATGGTCAACATTTTAGCGCTGGCTATGCCAGCATCAGCGCACAACCTTTCGCAGTGTTCTTCAAGTTCGATCTGGCCATTCTATGGCGAATCGTGTCAGGTAGTATGGAATGGTAAGCCATGTTGATCAGCGACGTATCTTGGCGCAGCGCACAAATTCAAGTCGTTCTCAACATCGCAAATTTCTGCTCTTAATGCACAGGTTGAATGGGTCTGGACAGGATGACTCATGTCATCATGTCTTTGGGTGCTGCTACATACGAAATCGAAGGGGAAGGGAATGCTGGCTTGGATCGATTGCTGGCGGCAATATCGCTGGGGAAACTTACGACGTCAGACAACCGTCAAGACTCCAAGTCTGATGATCTAGCAAGCGCCAGTAGGGTCAGAGTTAGCGTTGAAGGGACT
This sequence comes from Tylopilus cf. pernanus, assembly GCA_038090575.1. Taxonomy (NCBI): domain Eukaryota; kingdom Fungi; phylum Basidiomycota; class Agaricomycetes; order Boletales; family Boletaceae; genus Tylopilus; species Tylopilus cf. pernanus. The sequence continues at coordinate 10,158 of JBBPMZ010000657.1, read as the reverse complement.
GGATGGGCGGCCCAAAAGAAGGCATCGGCAGTGAGAATTCCACGCCTATCGATATCGATCAGTATGCACGTAGTAGGAGTGGCGTGACTATTCACTACATTTGATCTCCGCTTAAAGGTTTGTGTTATCGCTCGGAATTCAGGCCAATTCACGGACGAGTCCTCTTCTTTCAATACTGAACCACCCTATTATCGGGAAAATCACGGACCTGTCAGCGTGGGCAGAAGAATATAAGAGGAGGCTCTTCGCTTTTTCTTATCCCCCAAACCACTCTACGTCTCATCCCTATCTGCGAGCTTTGCTGCCCCCTCTCGTCTGCCTACATCAACACATCGATCATGGATTCTCCGAGCGAGTGATACCCTCTTTCCCTCGCCTATCCCACTCACCAGCATTTTCTTTAGAAGCTTTTCCATTCACCGATAAGGAATTGGATGAAGCCGGTCTTCAGGGCGAAGGTGGGTCCCTTAGTAATTTTGCGCGTCTATCCCACACTTATCATCAGCCTTGTAGGCGTTTCCGACTCCGTCGTACAAGTAATAAAGACGATGACAGAGCACCCCGAACTCCTTAGCGAGTCGTTTTCCTTCTTTCCGCGTCTGTATCACACTTATCACATTGCTTTTAGATCTATCTCTGTTTACACTCGAGTGCATCAATTACTCGGGCCATTCCAAGCCCCTTTCCTCACCCACCTCGCCAACTCTTAGCGAGACCACCGCCTCGGATACCACCGCCGTTTCCTCATACGCTCTCTCGGACTGGGAGAGGACTACATACTACAACGGTATCTCCCCCGACCATCCTGAGCTCCTCTACCGCTCAGATCTCCTCGAAAATCCCTTCCCCATCCCCAAGGGCAGACACCCTCATCTCCCTACTAAGACCGTCTATGGAGTCTTCAACACGCCGCTCAACGCCGTCTGGGATATTGTCGCTCCCCAGATTTGCGAGTTCTTGAAAGCTCGCAAGATTCGCTACTCAGCCATCAAGGCTGCTCGTTTCGTCACCCACGGCGAGCCTGAGGACAGGAAGGACACTCTCGGTCCCGTCGTGATTTGGATTGCGACTCATCCTACCACCACCACCGCCGAGAACGCGCACGACGCTTCCCCGGGTATTCTTGCCCTTCTCGAGGACAATGGAGTCGTGGGTGTGGTGGTCGAATGGTACGAGGGAACCGTAGAGAGGTTGTCAGGTCCCAACCTTCTGCGCGTTGCCGACGACACCAACCCTACCCACTATGTCCGTCGCTTTCTCACCGCTGCACTCGGCATGCCTATTGCTACTGCGGAGAGGCAGGCTGCTGATGCTCAAGGTAGCGTCTCGCTGTTCTTCCACGAGAACAAGGACAAGCACGGCGCCACCAGCGCCAAGGTCTTTGGCGTTAGCAACTGCCACGTTCTCCGTAAGCATACCACCGTCGATTACGAGTTCAAGGGCGCTGGCGCACCTCCCCAGCACGTTCGACTTGCCGGATTCCGTCGATTCCAGCGGGGCCTCGACGAGACCAAGGCCTGCATCAGTGGCCACGGAACTCACGCCGACCTCTTGGCTAGGGAGATTATTGAGTTAGAGGCGAAACCGGAGAGCGAGGACCCGGAGGAGGCGGAGGAGGACAAAGCGGCTGTGAAGGCTAAGCGGGATATGTTGGCCAAAGTGAAGGAGGATATCCGCGTACTCGAGATCTTCTACAACGACGCCAAGAATCAGTGGGGCGATATTGCGCACCGAAACATTGGCCACGTCGCTTGGGCTCCCAAGATCTCCGTCGACGTCCAGGGTAGCAAGTACACCAAGGACATTGGCACATTTGAGGTTGATCCGGTGAAGTTCAGGGCCCAGTTCAAGGGCAACGTCGTCGACTTAGGTGCGTTTTGCCTCATCTTGGTCATATTTGCCTCGCCTAACAAGAATAACCTTTAGGATCCAAGTTTACTCCCCAACAACTAACTGAGATGTTTTACCCTCGAAGTACTGGTAGGACGACGTTCAAGTTCCCCACGAACCGCCAGCTCAGGATCAACGGGTGTGTCACGCCTGAACTCCTGGCAAGTCCCGACTGTCTCGACAGCAGCGGCGAGTTGTGCCTTATTGTCATGAAGGATGGTAGCACCACTGACCTCACGGTTGGACGCTACGCTGGCCCGGAGGCCCACATTTGCGACGAGCTTGGTGTCGAGACCACCCAACTCGCCATCTATAACTACGATAAGCAGTCCGGCCCGTTCGCCGCCAAGGGCGACTCGGGTGCGCTCGTCTTCGACGGCGAGGGTCGTATGGTTGGTATTCTCCATTCTGGGATGCCGAGAGGCGCGGGCAGCCACGTCACCTTCGCTACCCCCGCCTGGTGGGCCATCGAGCAACTCAAATCCAAGTATCCACACGCCGACTTCAACCGCCTCGCCTTCTAAACACGAACATCATCCTCAGCCGTCTGCTCTCCCATCTCTCTGCTCTTTCCCCGTCTACGACTCGTTTGCTTCCATGGTGCTCGGTTACCTATTGGTTAGTTATTGGTGCTTTTATCGTTGGGCTGCTCTAAAGGTTCGTCTCTTTCTTCCGCCGCATCCTTTCGTACTTATAGTTGATGACGTCACAGCCTGTGTATGGATGAGCCGTTCCACAGCATCTTCTTCTGCGACCTCTTCCTCTCCGTTATGCATTCTCTCCTTTTTCGTCTATGAATCTGTACTTGTTTTTTTGGCCGCAAATCATTCCCCATCCCCCAATCCCCATCCCTGCCTGCGTCGTCTTCCCCTCATAACTTTCTTTACTTTCCTTCTCGACTCCCAGTTTCCTGCTCGCTGTCGTTGGTGCACACGCGTGTCTTACTCATTGAATCATCGCTCAAGTTCGTTCATTCGTGCTGATGCAGAGAACTACATCACTCGCAGTGCAAATCCCTGATATCAACTTTGTCATACGCCTCAGTTTGATACATGTTGCCATGGGTATATGAACGCATATAAGCCCTATATAAGCAAAAAGACTTACTGCCCATTTGTAAAACTAAGTGTTGTCGAATATACGTCATATAAGCTATCTATAAGGGATGTGTCTGTGTGATGGCCTTTGACAAAGTGTGCCAGAAACTATAAGGGACTTGTGAGCTTCTTCAATTTTTACGCAAGTGTGACAACCATGCCGACCATGATGTTGCTGCCTAGTTTGTGTCATCCTATCATGTCCTGGCAATCTCACCCATCGATTTAATGATTGCCTGTACGAGCTGACTTGCACAATGGCAGCAATATACACCTTAGTTATAAATTATACAATCTCGCACCAATGTTGCTAATTAAGATGTAGGTTCAGAGGTGGTACAGGTGGTGCAAATCTGCGGTGGAGTCAGCGGTCATCGATCATCGCATGGCTGGGCACGTGCACTAGCAGTTCCTCCACAGAGTGCTCAGGCCAGCATCAGCAAGTAAAAAAAACAGTTATTAAGTATAGATAAGAACAAAAAGTACTATGGTCACACTAGGTACGTTGTAGCACAGATGCCCATGTCACGGTACCAGTGGCCACCTGCTTGTTGTGTCCTCGCCATTGCATTGTAGTCACTGCCAGCGGTCGCGTCGTCGTGGCTGTGTCATAGTCATCGCTGGTGCATTGGTCGCATTTCGTCACGGACGAACTGGGCCTGGTATGGAAAGGGTGGTGGGTAGCTGACAGGAACTTGGGGGACGCGTCGTCATCATTGTGGTGGCGGGCCCTGTTGTGTCAAAAGGGAAGGATGTGGCATGAGGAGAGGGTTGGGTCAGGTGAGTAAGGACGAGGTGTGAGGTGCAAAAGGGCTGGGATGAACGCAACAAATCAACGATGCAACAACATGTTGCATCGCTGTCTCGTCACGGACGAACCCGGGCCTATAGTGAGGGGCAAAGTGTAGGGCGGTGGCGGCTGACTAGCGCTGACTGACGAGACAGGTGGACGGCACATCGGGTCACGGTTGTCTATCATCGAGTGGACAAGGGAGAAGGAGGGACTGACACGAGGGAGAGGGCCCAGAGACAGCTGACTTAGAGATTTTTTGCGAGTAAGTCATCATGTGATATCATGTGACGTTGTTTTTTCAGCCCCGGTTCAAATTTCAAAGTTCAAACGTTTATTCTTGTGCCACCTCATCCAGCAACAGCAACCACACTGCCAAGGACGAACGATGACAGCGATACCTCCACCTTATCGCCCTCGACAACGAGGACGCTCCCCAATGATGGCCAACGGCAGGGCCTCCACCTGGTTCCCCTCGGCAAACGAGGACAACGGTCAACGATGGCGCTTCCACCTTGACACAACAAACCTGAGGACGATAACCAACGATGGCGTTTCCACCTCCCTCCTTGGACCCTCTGCCTCATCCCCCTTGACAGCGAGGAGGCTCGATGACAGCCGACAAGGGGGCCTCGACAAACGTTGACGAGAGTCAACGATGGCACTTCGGCCTCATCCCCCTCGACAACGAGGACAACAGCCAATGACGGCGCCTCGACCTCATCCCCTCTGATAAGTTGAAGTGATAACAAGGGCAACGGCCAACGATTTCACCTCACCCAACGAGGACCTGATGAGGACAATGAGGACAACGAAGCTTCGACCTTGCTCCCTTCGTGCCATCTTACCTGACAAAGGACTCGGATGCAATCGAGACAACAATGACAGCAAAGTGAGTACGCTGGTGGCACCTCCACCTCATCTCCTTGCTCCACCTCACCCGATGAGGACACGATGAGGATGCGAATAACAGCGACAATGATGGTTGACCATGGCGCCTCCAACTCACTCTCCTTGGCGACAAGGGCGATGGCCGACGACGGCACCTTGTGCCACCCCACCTGGACAACAAGACCTATGCCACCTCAGTGACCTTCCCCGACAAGGAGATGACAAGGAGAACGAGGGTAGTGAAGTGAGGACGTGAGGACAACGACAGCAGACGATGGCATGTAACTCGAACAGCAGTGCAGCGACGGCAATACCGCCTCACCACCCTCACTCAACAACGTCCCAATGCCCCTTCTCCATCCCTGACGATGGCATGTGACTCGAACGGCAGTGCAGCGACAGCAACACCACCTTACTTCACCCTGTTTCTCAGATGCAACGGAAGATGATGATCCTGCACGACATTGGTATGTATCATTAGTAGGATTTATCTACTGTAGTGCAGACCAGGATGTATATACATAATAAGAATATATATGATTTCAGTATGAATTTAAGTAAGTACGGAACAACGGCAAAAAAGTGACAAAGATGGCAGAACCCTGCCGAAACTCTGGTTCTCGCCAATTTATGCTGGTCCGATACAAGTTGCCCTTCGTGCTGACCCTTATAATACGTCGATATTATGTTTGTGAATGCCAGATATACAGTGTGCTGATAGAGATGGTGGAACGTTGCCGAAACTATGGTCCTCACTGATTTACACCAGTATGCGCTTCGTGCTGACCTTTATAATCCATTATACAATTGAGACGAAATTTTTACCATATAAGGGGTTTATAACTTAGTACTATTTGCATTATTTATTTCAAAAGTCCTTGTTATGTAAATATATACAAGCAAACCCAAATATTATTTCCGTCTTCGTCCCACCGAACTTAGGAATAGACACACAGAACCCATGATGGCGTCCTTCGTCTCACCGTTCAGGCAAACCTACAGATACCTTGCAAGTGTCTGATGTTCATTTATAATTACTGACAATTGAAAAAAACAACCTAGCAATACCTCGCCCACGAACAACCAGTCATTTTCTGGTCCTGTGTCATGGGCACTGCAGGTCCCGTTTTCGCCTTGACAATCCCGTCAATCAGGCAAAAGTATTTTGGTCACATTCCCGCTGAACGTGTCCCAACGACATATCCTCGTAAGCACTCACCTACCCGTCATCCGGCGGTCCCATTCGCAGCTTGTTGATTTCCCCCTTTGTCGCCCCTGTAGTCCCGAAACGCCCACGGAGATCTGTACAGGGCTATGAAGACGAATAAAGGACACTGTTTGTAGAGTTCGTTCATCGTCATTGCCATGGGTTCGTCGATAAAGTTGCTTGTGTATGATCTCTTTTATTTCCCACGTGCTAATACTCAACTTTCTCAAGTTAGCGAGGATGTGTCATTGAGGTATATATATGTATTTGCATGAAACAGACCTTAGCGTCCGGACGCCTCCCGGTGCAAGATACCAACGCATTGATCCGTGAAAGCGAACTTCGTATATGTCGGCGCAGACAATTTGAGGTTCCTGTCGCCTTATCCACCGTCGTCGAGGAAGAACACCTTTCATGCTTTGAACATACTACTTCGACGAGCGAACCAAGCAAAGTAACAATACAACTTTGCAAGATTTTCTTCATGATGCATCTCCAGATCGAATCACAGTTCGACCAACAAGTATTTTGCACGGGAACCCGGTAATTGATGCGAGAAAGGAGTGTGATAGGATTACACAACCTGACCTTATATTGGAGGAATGGAACATCAATGCAGCATTCGTCATCAGGACGCGAAGTTGGGTGTGATCCCTATTCCTCGGCAAGCCAAGAAATTCCAACTTATCTCCGCCAGTCAGAAGATCACTGCCAGTGCTGACCGCTTAAACTACTCAGGCTACTAAATGAGAGACTATCGGATTCCGGCCGTCTCAGCGTTATAGTGTTCAAAACATTCAACATATGCTTTATGGGCTCCACAAAATGGACCCCGTATTGATATAAACCCACTCGACTCGCGATTGAGTGGAGTAACATCCCATAGTCGCGTTCTGTCTTGTTGCACATCCAATTTCTCGATCCACGCCTATTCTTCTGCTCTACAGTCCACTCTCGTTTCTTTGCAGTGGAACAACTATGTATCTCGTATGCTCTTCTACTACTACACTTTGGAGGCTGGTCCCTCACCTTTTGAACAGTCATCATCCTTACTGCCGTCGTATATGATTATGGTAGGTTGCCTTTTTGCTCCAAAATGAGTCGCAAACTGATCATGAGTACATATTGTCAGTCCTAGTCATTCCAATGGAGGTGGTGTCACCTTTTTCCGCACCTGCCAGTGCTTTAAAGGGTCTCCTGATCCTAGCTTCAAAGATAAGATACATCTGGGTTAGTTTACACCCATCCATGCAGTTAACGTATCATTGATACGTCGAGACAACAGAACAAACCGTGGAGTCGTGTGTCAACACTGTACATTCTCGTGAGGAATTAGAGTCACTTCTTACTTTGATTATGCTCTAGCAAGGCTGGCTTAGGTTCGTTACTGCGGCCTGTTGACTATAACGTCAGGATATTTTCACTGCGATACACCGGGCACTAACAGAGTGTTCACCAGGTGTGATTCCCTTTGTAAGCTGGATGCGCAAAAAGTACAGACGATCTAGCTTTGACTGCATTGTAAGCTGGCACCACGTTTGTACCCGGTCCTGAGGAAGTACGCACTATCAAATATCAATCACCGGTCACCCAGGATGCACTGACTCGGATCACTGTCCCAGATGTGCGCCTTCGGCCATGGTCTCTAGTAGTTGCACTTATTTGTCAGCTGACGTCTTCGAACTTAACAGTTGTGAGTGTGCAATCAATTACTCCCCTTCGCCCCATTTACAGACACCCTCAAGGCAAAATGCTATATATTATTTACCAGTGGTCGTATGCTATATTTCTTGGCACAGCTGATTGTGAGCAGCTGTAGCTCTAATTATAAAATGAGCACTACACTGAAAACGAGGTTTCCAGTTATAATGATCCTGCGCGTATGGGCAATGTACAGTCAATCAAGGCTAATCCTTGGTGTACTTCTTTTTTTGTTTTTCACTGAGGTCGTCTCCATCATAGTAGTTTATTCCATCTTCAGCGATCCAAAGAACGTAACTTGTACGTATGCACGGTGTTCATTATATGCCGCTACTACACTAACTAACGGTCAGGGCGGATCATCCGAATACTTGAATATTCATGTTGTGTGCCAGGCACATCTATAGAGACTGACTCGTTCCAAACAACTTACGCTACACAAATTCTCTTCAGCTCGTTACTGTGCACGCTCGCAATTATCCAGTTTGTGAGGCAGTCACTTCAAATGTACCATGTAACAAAGCGATGGCAACTAAACCGATACATCAACATAATCGTCAAGCAGGGCATTGTCTACTTTTTTGCGTACGTTCCCGTCTCCACCCCCGCTTATTTCAATGACCAGAGACATTAAACGAGACTTCATCATTACAGCTTCCTTTTGCTGAACGCCATCGGCCTGTTGTACTACTGGGGAGTGATTCCATACAGTGGACCATCTTTGTTATTCATGCTCGTGCAGTACGTGCCCGCGTTCGCTCTCACGCCTCGATTTATCATGAGCATACGGGAAATGCACGAGCATGACGTTCAAGGCAGACGTGGGAGTGGCATTGACTCTGGGTTTGGCCTGTCAACGCAATCCGATCTGGCAGATCACGCATTGTGTTCGCCAGTCGTGATGAGGTGGCGGAAAATACAGAGGCGATGGAAAACATAGAGACAGATGCAGAGCAGGGTGACGGGGCAGAAAGTATTCAAATGGTGTTGAGGGAGGTCGAGTGATCGGAAGGTACAGGTTTCGAAGCGAGTGTGGTTGTAGCCCTAACTTGAATATCTCCATCTTCCGTGATCCCTTCCGCAGGACACCGTTCTCCTCGGTGAGCGCCTCCAGACGGCCTTCAGTGTAAGCTGTCTGCAATATGTGGCATTCGATGCTGATCACGTCAAAGATGCACTCTCTACGTTGGACGTCGAGGGGATGCGGGTGCACGGTGTAGATGATAGAGCAGGTGCTACTGACTGTTGTGGCTGGCCCAAGTCGCTATGTATGTACAATTGACGAAATTTATGTGAGGTGTTCGTAAATACATAAAAGGATTGCCTTTACTACAAGTAGAGCGATTTATAACCTAATAAGGGATGATGATAGAAGCTGGTGTGGTACATTCATTTAATCGAGCTTGAGTGACGAAGAAGCTATGGTAATTTAAAGTCGGTATCACCTGAGTCCGAGTGGTGAAGAAGAGGGAGGGCCTCCTCTTCATTCCGTCTGAGGTCCTGAGTCTGAAAGCGACTCGGGGTTGGACGGGGTATGGAGATCTAGGAAAATCGGTGGGTACCCAAATGATATGACATGAAATACACCGACATACCTTACTGGAGACATAAGAATTACCGTTATTATTGTGGTTGCCCTGCGGCGTCAACTCCAACTCGACAACACCCTCTTGTGGACCACCCTCGACGTCAGGCTGCACCTGTGAGTCCAACCCCAAGTTCCACGTCTGAAAGTAATCCTTATCCTCCTTCCAATCCTTTGTCGAGTTCCAATAGAACCAGTCGAAGATGAGGCCGAATAAAACCACCAAGAACAGTGCAAAGATGACTTTACAACAGTAGAATATATTAATAATGACAGTGATGAAAGATTTAAGTAGACCGAGTACTTACCAGCGATATAGCCTACTTCCATAGACACTCCCTCGGGCCCAATCAACTTCCACCACACGAATCCGGCAGTAGTAAGGCTCGCAGTGAACGTAGCCAGACGGGCAAAGTGAACACAAAAACGAGCGATGGGCGACCCCAAGTTGGATGAGGATGCCACGATAGCACCAAAGAGAAGGGCAGGGAAGGGCAGGGCAGAGAGAGCGAGCGAGCGGAGCACAATGGCTCTAGGGTGGAGGTCGTGGTCGTCCGAGTCAGCACGAGAGGCCTCCACAGTTGCCAGCAGCAGGGAAACATAGAACATGATAGTAAAAATCCCCACAGTTACGAGAGCGAAAGCAGACGTCAGCACCCGCTTGAGCATAGCAATGATAGTGTGCATGATGAGTCTGAAGAAGAGGTTCAGAAAAGGGGCTACGGAGAGGGGTCCAGTTTTGTACTCGCGACTGATTTCATTCTCGACCAGTAACAAACTACTTGCATAAGTAACATCGCGCAAATCAATACTTTCACGAGCCCGAACGGTAGTCATCGATGACCGAGAGCGATTAGTACTAGGGTTTTTGAATCGAATGAGGAAGTGGTTTGAATCTTCTCGGGCTGGACGTCCAATGCCGCGCAAGTATGGATGGATTTCTAAGCGTATCACTAGGGTTCCGACAGGGAATGTGAAGATATGGTTGTCGCATCAA
>JBBPMZ010000656.1:0-11544 GCA_038090575.1 Tylopilus cf. pernanus | reverse complement strand
TCACCTCTCTAATTTGTGCAAAAAAGTGTGTGACATCACATAGAAATAGTGTCTTTTAGACACATCTTTTGGTAGAGAAAGATGTGTCTAAAAGACCCCAAAAGTGGGTCACCTGAAGTGTGCCAGGTTGTTGTTCTCTAATAGAGTGAGATTGAAAGTCATGAGTACTTCTCATTGGCCTGATCAATGTAATCATCATCTGTAGATCTGGACAGAATAGATAGTGGAGCAGGCTGCTGTATCTGTGACAAGCCTAATAAGGCAAGAGAAATAGGCTGGAAGATTGCAGAGCTTATGTTATCTAGGAAAGAGGTCAACTTTTGCATTGCCTTGGCTCCACTTGCCTGGGCTTGTGCCATAGCAGACATTGTCAGTGGGCAAGAGCATTTTATTGAACTTGTTATCCCAGCCTGTGATCCAACCACACTATCACCTTTCTCTTCCTTTCAGACCCAGTCTAAGAGCCAGTAGTGCTGTTTGCTGTTTGCCTCTGGCTAATGCTGGTCATCATGCCAGTTGATACCCCAGAGACAGTAAATTGTGGTGGGTGGGAAAGGTGAAGACAGTGTGGATGGAGGGATAGTGTTTGGATCTGAAAATATAATGCATGGTGCAGGTGCAGGGGGGCAAGGTTGGGTCATGAACCATCAGATCAGTCAACTGGCTCACAGTGGCACTTATGCTAGCGATGGCATAGAACTTGGTGGTGTTTGCAGAAGGTGAAACAACCAAACCTTACAGGCTTAAGTTATTTGCTGAAGGATAGTGAAAGCAAGTCAAGGGCACTAGAGGTTTGGGAAAACTCCAGAGAGGACAAGACTGGGTCCTTCTGCAAGCTGGGAGAGTCCCTTATATACTACTCTACTGTTTGTACAGGTATATAGTAAATCTACAGATATGCTATGCTATAGGACAAGGGTTAGGATGGGTATAGGGTGCATGTGTCTAGACTACATAGCCATGGAATGTATCTATGTCATAGGTGGTCCAGAACTAGTCATATTGGATTAACACAAGTTAGGCTAGGGTAGAGAGGTGGTCATGGGGCATATATGTGTAGAATGGGCTGAGACTCATTGAGTCGAATATAGAGTCGAATATAGCTTACATAAGCATGTAGAGTCGAATATAGGGTTGGATATATCTTTATATAAGTATCTAGAATTGAGAATAGATCTATAATGGGCTTAGATGGCTATAAGAGGGGAAGAATATGTTTGTGTAGGGTGAGATCTGTTGACTCGAATGTAGAGTTGAATATAGCTTACATAAGCCTGTAGAGTCAAATATAGGCTTATAACAAGCTCAAATAGCTATAAGATGGGGCAATTGGGGTCTTATTATGATAGCACAGATGTGTGGGTGTGTTGGTAGTTGTTTAGGATGTGAATGTGGTTGTAATAGAAGGTCCAGGTCAATTTTGTTTGGATTTGGTCATTATAGGATGATGAATATGTGCCCTCTTAGGCATAGCAGAGATGAGAGGGGATATGTAATTCCAGTAGGGCAATACATAGCTCTTGTACTTTGCAGCACTTAGATGATCCTGAAAAAAATGAGCAGGCTGAATAGCTTGATCCTAGGCATTAGGTTTATCTTGCAAAACATCTGCCATGTAGGTTCAGTATATACATCAACCACAGCCTCATTTTTGTTGTCATAGTGGAAGCCAGATGCTCCTTTGATCAATTTGACAATGTTATATTTGGTCTTCAGCTTTGAGAGAGTCAATATTGGATCTATAATCCTAACAGTGTGAAATCGTATATTACCCCATTTTATATGGCAGGACTGGAGCATCTTTGGTACTTATTTAAGAGAAGGGAATTTTTGATTGAGTTCTGATGTGATCTTATTGAATGTCTCATCCTTGAAACCATCTTTAGCAGATGCATGTGGTCGAAATGCAGTTGGACAAGCTTGTCGAGTTCCTCTGTAGTCCATGCCATTCAGGATAACCTTCAAGAGTATATTTTGCCTCCTTTGCCTTTGCCTTTGTCTTTGTTGCCCACATCCTCAGACTGACTGCCTCTGAGGGAATGGTTGGACCTTCCTGACGATTGGGATCTGTTGGATGTTGTGTTGCTCTCAGCAGTAGATATCATTGAGATCATTGTGCTGATGGAATATGTTTTTTTTCTTTCCTTCTTTTTTTGCCTTGTGACTCCTGCTGGTGACTGCCCATCAGCCATCCAGTCACATGATGGATTCATCTGTTTTAGAAAAACATATCATAGTTATATGTATCCTTATTCCCTCCCTGGTGTAATTAGTGTTTTAAAGTCCGGTCCAGTCTGGTTTTCCATGCTCCAAATAAGGCAACTGGACCAAAACTGGTTTTTTTTAACTTAGAAATTCCCAGGACTGCAACTAGACCACTAAAAATCATTTTTTTTTAATTTTTAACTTCAAAAAAAGACCAGTTCAGACCAGTTGCAATTGGTCCTAAAATAGGGGCTGACTAATAGCTACAGATCCATCTGATTCTTATGTAATTTGGTTCACACAGTAAGAAGTTATGATGCCCATTTTATCGTCAAATACCCTCCCAGATGAGATATACTGAAACAACCAAACCTTTACAGGCTTAAGTTATTTGCTGAAGACAATAGAAAGCAAGTCAAGGGCACTAGAGGTTTGGGAAAGCTCCAAAGAGGACAAGACTGGGTCCTTCTGGGAGCTGGGAGAGTCCCTTATATACTATTCTACTGTTTGTACAGGTATATGGTAAATTTATAGATATGCTATGCTATGGGACAAGGGTTCTGGATGGGCTGAGGGTTTAGGAATCCAGCATAGCCATGGAATGTATCTGCATCATAGGGAGTCTGGCCAAGGCATGGGGGAAGGTAAACATGAGGAGAACATGTGTAGGGTAGGCATGAGGCAAACATGTGTAGAATGGAATAACATATGTACATGGGTCTAGGGTAGTTTGAGGGTTTGTATAGTCTAGACTGGTCAAGGGGTAATGGGTCTGGACCATAGCCAGGCCTGGGCCAGTGTAGAATAGTCTGGTTCACATGGATAAAGTCAAATAGGGGCTAATTATGCGAACAAAGTATTAGGGCTTATAGCAAGCCTAAATGGCAATGGAAAAATATGGGAAAATAGCTATAAAATAGAGTGATTAGGATAGTATTAGTGAGATAGTACCAATGGTTAGAGTATGGTGGTAGTCAGCAAGGTGTCAGCAAAGTGGTCAGCAAGGTTTAGAATGATTATAACATATACCCATCAGAATTAATTTATTGTGACTGATTAGTGTGGGAATCAGGCTTAGTCAGAGTGAATCTAAATATAGTAGACACTCAGGGCTAGATGTGAACACCTGGATCTAGCCAATTGACTCACAAATGGCCAAGATATGGCCATTTCCAGGTCATATGTTATAGATTAGATCTATAGAATGATCACATAGTGTAAAAATTCAAAATAAATTCCTAAAATTCTGGAAAGATTGTGCTAAATACAGAAGAATCTGGGCTATCAGGGGGTGTGATCGGTTGTGCCAAAAGACCAGTTGCAACCAGTCTTTGTGTAGTTTTTTGATTTTTGAGAAATCTAGAAAGATCAGGACCACTTTATTTGTAAAACTAAAAAGACTGGACCACTCAGAACTGGTCCTAATCAGTTTGATTCAGTTCATTTGCAGTTTTTGAGCAGTCCTAGGACCAGACCTTTAAACACTAGGTATAATCTTCCCATATCCATTCAAGTTGTGCAAAGGTTCTGTCATGCTGCTAGTGTTGTCATGATTTGGTTAACTAACAACCAGTTCAGGTTCCATCTAGTTTATACTCAGTTAGGTTTACATGAGTTATATAAACTTGGTGATAAACTGATTTCTGGTTTACCCAATTTGGTTTTAGTTTGCAACCAATAGAAACCAATAGAAACTGTATAGATTTGCTGAGAATGGTTTGAACCAGTCTTAGACTGGGTAAAACAGTACAGGAAAAGAATATATACACAAAAAGTTCTCACATGGGATAGCTGATGCCTGGATAGGAAGATGGTCCATTGTGATCACAAAAAGGATTGAATACACCTTCTGATTCGCCTGTTGAGTAGTTGTTAATAGTGATTTCCAGAGACTATCAAAACAGAACTTGTACATCCCAGAATTTGAGTGGGTCTTCCCCTTGCTCTGTCAGACTACTGTTAATGTAAAAATGATACTCTTCCTCAACACTATGGACAACCCCATAGGAATTCTTGCAATCACCCATGTCCCTGATGTGTAATTGTGCTGTGATAGCATCGAAGTCTTTGAGGATGTTATGATTCTTTCTTTTTGTCCTATGTTGCTTTATTCCCTTTGCTCCATAGCTCTTCCTTGGACTTGTGTCTTAGCTGTTTAAGTCCCATTAAGACTTTATCATCACTGGCTTACTAATCTCATCACTCCCATTGCATCTGCAGTACTTTAGTCATTTCCTTCTTGTCAGAGTCCACTCCCTTCATATCAGGATGATGCATACTCTTCCTTTTTGGTCCTATTGTGTTAGTTCAGCTCTTTGCTCAGATTACCCCTTTGTCACATATATAAACCCATATCTCTTGCTTTGTAACCTTAGCTTAGATCTACTTGACAGTACACCTTGTCTTGTACCCTCTCAAAATCTCTTGATTGCCTGTCCCAAGCTCCAAGCACCTTCAAACTCTTGAACTCCTTGACTCCCTTCAAATAGACTTGGAGGTCCATTGATCCTCTTCACAACTAGTAGACTCGCAGTGGTTGTTTGAGGTATCACAGCTATGCAATGACCCTTGTTGTACATATGAGTTATCATTTGGTCCTACTTGAAGCAAGTGTAACAAAAGATCTAAGCTCTCAAATGGGTCTATCTTCGCAATAGTTACCCATCATTCCCCCTAGAAACCAACCACCCTTGAACCCAAGTCTATGGTCCGCTTGACCCAGCAGAAACCCCCTTGAAACATCGTCTGAAGACAAATCCCCAGAAGCCACCCCTCGCTTCAAGGAACCCCTCTCTGACTCCAAACTTCCATTTCACAATGTTGACTCTGAATTCGAAGACCTTGATCTATTTCACAGCTTTTCTGTGGTCATTATCCTCCCTCGGGCACCCACTCCACCATCCTCTGGAACAACCCCCCAAACCAGAAATCTCTTTCCCCCAAGGAACCCAATCCCTCCCACAATGTCCACAGCCCCAAAACCCACAGAACTCTGTCTAGGAAAACCTTCCTCCTATGATGGGTCCTATGACAAAGCCATACCATGATACAATACTATAGCAATGTACCTTATTGTCAACAAGGCCGTCTACATAGATGACAATCAGCAAATCACCTTCACCCTTTCCTTCATAACTGAGGGATCTGTGACCACCTGGGCCAACACCTTCTGACAGAAAGCAATCTCTGCCAATTCCTTTGGAACCTAGAAGGATTTCACTAAAACCTTCATTGAAGCTGCCTTTAAACATCAGGAACCTCCCTTGGATAATTCATTATAATTGCATCAGTTTTTCATAAAATACTTAGAAATATTTGGAAATCCAAGTATTTCTTGAATTACTTGAAATTGTATAAAAGTAGACCCCTCCTAGAATTGGGTGAATTTTATGTATTTTCTGGATATTTCAGCACAATTCTAGTATATTTTATGAAGCTTTGTGAGTATTTTGAGACAATTCTCTGATAGATTGAGGTAATTGATTGATAAATATGTGGTATAAGTTGTTTTTCTACATGAATAAGTGCATAATATATACTATATTCACTTAGATATTATAAAAGATAGAGTAAAATATTATATTGGATTTAATAAGAGCTACATATTATATTATTACACTAACTCAGATCATATCTAAATAAGGCAAAAACATCGGTCAGCTATTACAAATCAGGAATAAAAAATACTTACAATGAAAAGATATAAAATAAAATATCTAATAAAACAATGAAGTCAATAAAAGAATTTGAGAAATATAAATAAACTTACTATCAGATAAGACATTGATTATATAAGCCTAAAAAAAGCGAACATAAGTTAATAAAAGACTTAATGAAATTGACTAACCTGTAAAAGTAAAACAAGAAAGCATAATAAAAGAAAAGTATAATAGTGTAGTGAAAAAGTGTAGTAAGTGTAGTGAAAAAACTGTAGTAAAAAGTGTAGATAGAAAGATATAATAAGGAAAAACAATAAGTGTAAAGTGTAGTAAAAGAGTGTAGTAAAAGGTGTAGTGAAAAAGTGTAGTAAAAAGTGTAGTAAAAAGTGTAGTAAAAAGTGTAGAAAAGTGATGATAAAGAAAGGGAAGAAAGGGGCTGTGGGAAAAAATCTGAGAGAGGCTGGGTTTAAATATGTTTGTAGGACCAAATAACAAAAACATCACACAAATATTACCACATAGCCAAACTGGGGCTGTGGGAAAATATATTACCCAAATTAGACAACATGCCACAAATTTGACTAAGTCTTGATGGCTACACTTATGCTATACTTTTAGTATGCTTTTTTGTACACTTTAGTACTAACACTTTTAATACACTTTTAGTCCGCTTTTTTGTACACTTGGGTACTACACTTTTGCTACACTTTGGTCCGCTTTTTTGTACACTTAGCTACTACACTTTCAATACACTTTTAGTCCATTTTGTTGTACACTTAGATACTACACTTTTACTACACTTTAGTCTGCTTTTTTGTACACTTGAGTACTACACTTTTAGCACACTTTTAGTTTGCTTTTTTGTACACTTAGGTACTACACTTTTGCTGCACTTTGGTCCGCTTTTTTGTACACTTAGCTACTACACTTTTAGTACACTTTTAGTCCGCTTTTTTGTACACTTAGATACTACACTTTTACTACACTTCAGTCCGCTTTTTTGTACACTTAGGTACTACACTTTTACTACACTTTTAGTCCGCTTTTTTGTACACTTAGGCACTACACTTTTGCCACACTTTTGGTCCGCTTTTTTGTACACTTGAGTACTACACTTTTAGTACACTTTAGTCTGCTTTTTTGTACACTTAGGTACTACACTTTTCTACACTTTTGCTACACTTTTGGTCCGCTTTTTTGTGCACTTGAGTACTATACTTTTACTACACTTTAGTCCACTTTTTTATACACTAAGGTACTAAAGAAAACATCCTATTTCTTGATATTTTTTAGAAATCCATGTAATATTATATTATTTACACCATCTCTTATCTAACCACTATTGAAATGTTCATAATTTATCACACAATTATCCCAATTTCCTATGAAAATATCAGAAGATCAATATTTTCTAATAATTGTATGTAATTGTCAGGATTATCTGGGGAGGTTTTTCTTGATATGATAGTTCATCAACCTTAGTGCAAGGGTAATGTTACAATTCTTTCTTTTTGTCCTATATCGCTTTCTTCCCTTCACTCCATAGCTCTTCCTTAGACTTGTATCTTAGCTGTTTAAGCCCCATTAAGACTTTATCATCGCTTACTAATCTCATCACTCCTGTTGCATCCACAGTACTTTAGTCATTTCCTTCTTATCAGAATCCATTCCCTTTTTATCAGGATGACATGTACTCTTCCTTTTTGGTCCTATTGTGTTAGTTCAACTCTTCACTCGAGCCACCCTTTTGTTACATATATAAACCCATATCTCTTGCTTTGTAACCTTAGCTTAGATCTACTCGACAATGGACCTTGTCTTGTACCCTCTCGAAATTCCTTGATCACTTGTCCTAAGCTCCAGCACCTTCAAACTCTCGAACTCCTTGACTTCCTCCAAATAGACTTGGAGGTCCCTTGACCCTCTTCACAACTAGTGGACTCACAGTGATTGTTTGAGGTATTGCAGCTGCGCAGTGACCCTTGTTGTACAAGTTATTGTTTGGGTCCTACCTGGAGCAAGTTTAACAGAGGAGACATGTCTGACTATGTTCACTTGTCCTGAGCCTCTAAGGTGATTGAGAGTCATACTGGCACATCTAGATTGAGCAGTTGATGTTAGATCCTGCAGAAACCTCAACACTTACCAAATCCAAAATGATATTTTTGACTTTGGTGATATACTCTTTGTTCCAGTGGTCCTTGACCCAACTCATGTGAATGGATGGTTCAGTGACTTTAACATAGTTAGCCTTTGTACCAGCATGGATTGGAAATAGTGTTTAAAAGTCCAGTCTGGTCCAGTTTTTTGACCCCCAGAGCATGCAACCGGTCCAAAACCGGTCCTAGCAAGGTCCTGGAGGCCCCAGACCGCAACCGAGACCGATCAGGACTGGTCCTACCAGTCTTTTTAGTCAGTTGCAACCAGTTGCAACCAGTCTTGACCAAAGCCGGTCCGAGACTGGTCTGCAACTGGTTTTCAGCCCTCATACTGTAGATAGATAGTGTAGATAACACCCTTAGCTACAGATAACTCCTATAGACCATAGAGATCCGATCACACGACCAAGAGATATGACATATTTTAGGGTATATGTCTGTTCAGGGGGCATATGCCCCAGATATGGATATATCGGTTCGCACAGTGGGTCTCATGATTTGCCTTAGTGAGATAATATATTCTGCATACTCCTGGCTACATATCGTCCCTATAGAGTGTGAGAAGCGGAGAACAGGATCAGATGTTATAGCCAGATCCGGGTCAGGTGTTGAGTCAGGGGGGCATATGACTACATGCTGACCCGAATCTGGCTATAACACTTCACACAGTGGGATTCATGATTTCCACTAGTGAGATACATTATTCTACACACTCCCAGCTACAATTCACGCCTATTATGTGTGGAGATCGGACCACAGGATCGGAGGTTATGATCAAAACCGGGTCATATGTTTGATCAGGGGGGTACAAAAATGGATTGATCTGTATAAATTCAAATAAAATATATAAAATTCTGAAAAAATTATGGGAAGTGTACATGGATAGGGGCTACCAAAAAGACCGGTTGCGACCGGTTGTGACCGGTCTTTTGAATTTTCAGAATGTTAGGCAACTGCAACTGGTCAGATAAATAATTCCAGGCAACTGCAACTGCAGTCCGGTTGCAACCAATCACCAGTCCGGTCCGGTTGCCAGTTGCCTGACCAGTTGCCAACTGGACTTTAAAACACTAATTGGAAACATATGCATTGCAATAATATAAATGCTAGTATCATCCATTCAATTATAATACATACTTAGTAGCCTACTTGAGGTCAATGTCAAGCCACGACTTGAGATGAGGTTGACAATTTCAAAGTTCCTCCCATCCCATCATAAACAGTTCAAAAAACAGCACCAACACTCCAAGACAGGGTAGCTTTTCATTCAACACATGATTTTGAACAACATGGGGGATCTATGATGGAAACAATATGTAGTCATTTAAACACAGACATAAGATACTTACATAGAGGATCCCATGGTAGTCTTGAAGTACAGTCCATTCATACTCCAATAATTTACACATTTTGAGGTCACAATGATTTGATAGACCAAGGAAATAATCAATAGTCTATACTGTATCAGCATGTTAGATATGAAGTGTTGCTGTGACTCACTAGGCACAGTTTGATGAGATGGTTGATCATCTCATATGTAGAGTCCCGAGGGCAAAAACTCCAAGAGAACTTTACTAAAGTCTCTGGAGGTGGCATCGAGCCTTTATATACTAACTAAGGTTTGTACATGTTTGTACCTATTTCCTACTAGGGAAGTTGTACGATGATAAGAGTAAAATCAATGATTGGTTGATAAGGAATGGCTATGTGCCATGCATCAAGCATGTGGCGTTATCAGTGATAAGAAGTTAGAATGAGTCATAGATAAAGGATAAGGCATAGCCTTGATATCAGAAATGAAAGATAGAAGCATAAGTGTGACAGCCAATTGGAATGAGTTCCGAGCATAGCCTTGCCATGAGGCATAACACGTGTAGGTCACATGACTCAAGGGAGGTTTTTGTTCAAGGTTAGAAAACATAAGGTAAAAAGTTGGAGTGACCATCAAAGTTAGGGGTGAAAGTCAAAATCGTAACAGCTAGCATTATCTATTGTGAAGTACCCAACCTTTTTATAGCACTCAGTTATATATGACTTGAAACTATGATGAGAACATGAACCTTGGTTGTTGCTCCAACACAGTCAAGAAGGACCACTATCATTTAAGCTATGAGCTCACCATCGTGCTTGCCTTTCAGCCTTGTGAAACCAACCAGTGCAGATCATAATTTGAGATGTTGATTGGAATCTTCAGCAATCCAATGGACTGTAAGGACAAGAAAGCCTACTTGGTTACCTGCAGACCAAGCATCAGTAGTGAATGAGACACGACCAACTTGAAGTGTGCTCTATAATATATGTTAGTATAGCTACCTGAGAAAAATACAAATCTATTTGCACCCCCAAGTCTTTTGTAAGCATCACTAAATACTGCTTCCATGTCTTGATGATCTTGTTATATAGATTTGTCCAGTGAGGGATGTCATCATCATGGTGGCTTTCTCACAGGAGGAGAAGAAGCTTTTAGAATTCTTTGTATTTCACAATACTGATAGACTGAATGGATTGAGCCATGTTTTGCAAAATAGGAATGAACATACCTGGTCATCAGTTACAATAAATAACATGAGATGTTTGTGAAACTCCTCTATTGAAAAAGCAGGTAATGAACCTCGACTGCTAGGATTTTTGCTAGCACTTGATGTTCATGCATGTAATCCCTCAGGCTTGAGAGTACCATATTTGCTCATTGCTTGTTGCATTTCAGGAACTGTATAACTGAAGTTCTGAGCTTTCTTGGCACTATTGAACCAGATTGGCCCATAAGCTCTAGGTACTATAGTCAATGTGGTCACAAAGTGTCAAGGTTCCAGATTTAGCTGTGTAGATGTATGTACATTTTGTAGTGTACTTTTTCTCTCAAGAGGCACATCAGCATTATGGATTTCCCTGTTAGTGTGATTCCAGTATGATTCCTCAATGAGAGAAAGGGAAAAAATGCCTGTAAAGTTTACAAATTAGAGACTCTTCAGTCTGTTCAAAAAAGTACAGGATATCTGCAATGTTTGCAGACTTTGTGGAGGTGATATGAGAAGGGTCTACAAATGGATCATACACTCAAGTCTGTAGACTGTCAGTGACTAGAGGTAGGTTTGTTGCTCCCCAAACTCAAACTCTTCCTAGCTAACTCTCTGTCAATGTCTATCTCTTCTTCCTCTTGTATGATGAAGGTGGGCATGAATAGGCAGCACAAGTGTGTGAATGAGATGATCCCTTCCTGGCATGACTGCCTTATTTGGGAACTGACTCAGAAGTCATGAGGACAGAGTTGGGGCCTGTCAGACTAGCTTGGGATTTTCATACCATCAGAGTGACAAGATGCTGAACAGTTCAGACTATGAGTGAGTGGAGAGTGAGATCAAGTGTGAATGCAGCTCACCTTTTCTATCTCTTTCTCAAAGGTCAATATTCAAATATCTGAGTTGGCTTCAAGTTGTTGGGGCACACACCATGTGCAGCAGGGTAATTAGATTATGAGAATATGTAAGTTCAAATGGCCTGTTGAGCACAACAACCCTTGT
>JBBPMZ010000655.1:0-11573 GCA_038090575.1 Tylopilus cf. pernanus | reverse complement strand
ATCTAGCTTAACTTGACCATAGTTATTTGATACAATCACAAGTTATATGTAACCAATGACTATCATTAGAACTAGACTTGTATACTTTTATATACACTTTTACTATACTTTACTATACTCTTACTACACTTTGACTACACTTTGACTACACTTTGACCACACTTTTTTACTACACTTTGACTATACTCTGACTATACTTTGACTACACTGTTTACTATACTTTGACTATACTTTTTTACTACACTTTTACTACACTTTTTAATACACTTTCTAGTACACTTTTACTACACTTTGTGGTACACTTTTTGGGTATTATACATACTTTTTAGTATACTTTTTGATAAAGAGTGTACAAAAAGTGTAATAAAAGTGTAGTAAAAGTATATTAAAAAGTGTACCAAAAAGTGTACCAAAAGTTTAGTAAAGGTGTATCAATAAGTGTACCAAAAAGTATACCAAAAGTGTATCAAAAAGTGTAGTGAAAGTATACCAGGAATTGTATCAAAAGGCTATCAAAAGAGTAGTAAATGTATAACAAGAAATGTATGAAAAGTGTACCAAAAAGTGTACCAAAAGTGTATCAAAAGTGTATCAAAAAGTGTACCAAAAGTGTATCAAAAAGTGTAGTAAAAATGTAGTAAAAGTGTACCAAAAAATGTATCAAAAAGTATAGTAAAATTGTAGTAAAAGTGTATCAAAAGTGTAGTGTATCAAAAAGTGTACCAAAAGTGTACCAAAGAGTGTAGTGAAAGTATATCAAAAAGTGTATCAAAAAGTGTAGTAAAAGTGTATCAAAAAGTGTACCAAAAGTGTACCAAAAAGTGTAGTAAAAGTGTAGTAAAAGTGTACCAAAAGTGTAGTAAAAGTGTATCAAAAGTGTATCAAAAGTGTACCAAAAAGTGTATTCAATAGTGTGGTAATAAAAGTGTAGTGAAAGTGTATCAGAAGTGTAATACAAAGTATGCCAAACAATATGCCAAACAGTGCATCACATACTATATCAAACAACAGATCAAATAGTAATAAATACCACTAGTCCCTGTTGACCCTGTAGGGTCTGTAGAACCTGTAGAATGTCTGTGGGGCCTGTAGGCATAACAGTGGTTTCCTGATTTGAAGGGTTTGAGAGCAGTGAGATTGGATCCATTTAGAAGTGCAAGTGACATAGTGAAGTAGTCAACAATAGGGCATGTTAGAGTTAGGTACTCAGAAACAAGCTTTTCTGCATTGGGTTCATGATCTTCATCCTCAGAAGCTTCTTCATCAGTTGTTAGACCCATATGGCACCATTCTTCAATATACATAGCTAGATCAAACCTAA
Organism: Tylopilus cf. pernanus; assembly: GCA_038090575.1. NCBI lineage: Eukaryota > Fungi > Basidiomycota > Agaricomycetes > Boletales > Boletaceae > Tylopilus > Tylopilus cf. pernanus. The sequence continues at coordinate 10,252 of JBBPMZ010000655.1, read as the reverse complement.
AGCACTTGTCCAGCCTGTCGAGATGTTGTGCGATTTGATTATAATAATTTTGGTTATTGCTGGCATGGGTGGGTATTTTGATCTTGTCAATGTGTGCATACTCTGTTATATCAGCGGTCCACTACATCAGGGCTCCAGACCGATGGATGCCAGGAACAACACCCTGAAGCAACTTGAGGCCTTCAGGATTTCCCAGTTCTCTTGTGCATTATGGTGGATTACAGCATCTTTATGGTCATGGAATTCTTGAAGGGCCTGGGCAACATGGTCAACAGAATGATCAGTGAATGCAGGGGCCTGTGTGAGGTAATGGAAGTCTAGAAGAGCACAGATGGCAATCAGGAACCTTCAAGAAATGCCACCAGCTATGACCCCTATGAGATACCGCTGTATGGCACAGTGATTGTGACCCATAACTTGCTTCAGCTTGGATATTCCATCAGCAAATGCCCAATATCCTATAGGGGTCTGGACAAGGGAAAACCAGAAATCTAGTTCCTTGGCACTGAGCACTGAGATGCACCATTTAACATCATGGTCCAAGTGGATCTGTGAAAGTGATGCAAAGGCTCTATTGTGATGAAGTCACAAGGACTCAATACCACCTAGTCCATCCACTGGCAAATCAGCTTGATGACACCATTCAACCCCAATGATTTGACAGTCCTCAAGAAGTTCTTGTAATCCTTGGGTGAATGCTTTGAACATGCAGCATGAATTGTGAGAAGGGTTTTCTCCACAGTACAAGGGGGGTGTTGATGGGGATCACCAAAGTTCTTGGATGTGGCAGTACTATGTGACTGGTGACACCTTCAGACCTGTGACTGCCACCAGACTCTCCTTGGGAGTATCTGTGATCCAGGAAGCTAAAGGAGTAAAACAATACCAAAGATTTCCAAGTGGGTCACTCATCATAACCCCCACTTTTGCAGCAACCTTCAATGGTGAGAGCATGGTATTGAGGGCCTGATGAAATAGACGATCTTGAAGGAGGCTGTGGACACAAGTGGTTTTATGAGTAAACTTTGCAATGGGGAGTAAAGCAAGTAGGAGATACACACGGAGAGACATCTGGCTGCAGATATGTGCATCAATGTTGGCAAGGCTAATGAGAACCAGGTGAGCGACACGGTTACCACTCATGACAGAGATGTTGGTCTTGTCAGATAACAGGGCCACTCCAAGGAGTGTAGCTCCTCCTGGTAACTGCTCCTTGAACAACATGAGCCACATTATCTTTGCATGCTTGGAATGTGTTCTTACGTGAATCTCCCAGGCACAGTCTTCAGTTAACCATTTATTGTAGATCCAGCAGACTCTTGTGGCACAGGTCCAAACCTTCCTGGGAATGAAAGAAATATGAGGGGCAAACAGAGGGTGGCTGAGAAGTGCTTGAAGACATTCAATTGGGTTGTGATAGAAGAGTCAAAGTGGTTCCTTGACAGGGTACTCAGGCTTCAAGGTTTCACATACCCACTTTGGCCCTGATGGAAGCATCTCAGCCCATGCTCTCAGTTCCTTCACAGATTGAAAGGACAATGATCTACATTTGATCTACAGCAGGTGAGAAAGTGAACCAAACTGGGAATTTTACTTACAATGTCAAGCAACAGAAGTGTGTCAATGGCTGCCATGCTGAGATGAGAGTGTAGCAGCCACAAAGCAAAAGCCCACTCCTGTTTTGATACCCAAGGGTAGTAAATGTTTTCCTGCCTCCATTCCACATACTGATCAACCCAGAAATCATCCATAAAGGTACTTCTGCCAGAGAAGGTTTCACTGCACCCTTCGAATATCTCCATGAATCATCCTGGAAGAAGCTGCTCAGGGCCAGGTTCAGAGAGTAGAGAAGTGGATCGATTGCCAGGAGAGCCAGTGAGTGTGTCATTGTCCATTCCAATATCTTCATGTAATATGGACTCCTCAGGTGGAACAGGCTTGAATGCTTCATCTTGAACCCAAAATCTGTTCTTATGGGAACAAGAGTCCGCATCTCCAGTAAGTTCTATGCCATCGATTGGACTGTAGTAGTCAACAAAAAGAGGTAAGTTATCAAGTCCATAACACACACTAGAAGGCTGATTCATGTGCTGGAGAACATTAAGTTTCTGTACAGAACTTCTTTCCACAGAGAGGGCAATTGATTGTCCTGAGGTGACTGCAGGTTGTCTTTGCTTGGGGCAAAGGTTCACAAACAGACAGGCTCCCAGGGGAACATTCTGCAGGTGAGTGTTAATATTATGACATGTATCTGACGCTATGTGCCACATAGTGCTGTAGCACAACTCTCCTTCCCACATAACCTTGTCGATGTCCTCACTAGCATCCCTCACTTCACAATGCTCAAAAATCTGACTACTAGTATTGACCCGGAAATCCTGCAATCTCTCTTGCCTGGTTTCCCCAGAAGCCATTTAGCAGGTATGATTCAATCAGAATCGCAAGAACATCACTAATACTGACTACCATCTTTGTAGTGAAGAATTTCAGCTTGCTCCAAGTATAGACCGCCACGAGAATGCAATTGCTCCTATGTACCAAAGATTCCTCTCCAATTCATGTCAGTCCAAGCCATCAGCATATATGGTCCTACTGATGAAACTAACTCACAATGCAGACCCCCCAGAGGATGACTATTATAACCACTATGACTTACCACAAGAAAGTAGACCTGACACCATGAGGATTTGTGCAACAAATTAGAATATTTCACTGCTGACTTGTGGTTTGCAATTTAGAAATATCCAGGCCATTCTGTTCCTCCTCTGTGCAGTAGTATGGAGGCTTACTTACTTCTAGAGGTGGCACGGAGCGACAGAACAATCTCATGCATGTGAAAGGATCTCACATACAAGATCATCCATCATAATGTTATCACCCTGCAACTCAATCAACTACTGTTCAAAGATGCCAAAAATGAATTGCGAGCTGTGGATGAATTTGTCAATCATGTTCATTTGTCAATTCACCAGAATGGCTACTCGGTCATTCGCAAACATACAATACAAGAAACACATTCACCATCACATTGTATGTGGTGAATGTACTCCTTTTCTCAATGTTGTTGTTCCCTGACATTCCCCACATTCTTTTAGGTTTTTTGTTGCATGAACTGCCTGCTCAGGCTCTCAATATCACCCTGGATTAGTATTCAGACTCTTCACTGTGATTGGCAAGAGAAAAAGAAAATATTTTTCATTAATTAGTGTCACTATGTACAATGTGTACACACATGTTCTAGATCACCACAGGGAGTGTCAGGTTATGCTACACTGTATTGAGTTGTGCCAGACTGGTGCTCAGCTAAAATATGTGAAAAGTTGGAGTCTCAGTTATGGAAATGTGTCAGTTTGCTGATGGGGGGGGGACACACAGGAAGGGGGGGACATGCAGGAGGAGGGAGACATGCAGGACACGCAGGAGGAAGATCTGAGGCAGATCTGGAGTGAGCATCCAGGACAGAGCTGACTGGTGCACAGTTGATCCGAGTGGCATAGCCCCAGTTGGCTACAAGCTCTTGGCAGGGAACAGATCAGACTTTTTGGATAAGGTGCTCCCTCAAAGCAAGGGGCAAATGTTAGAGGAAATTGATGCGATGAGTGTTCCATGTAGCAATAAGGAGGTTTATCAGGCTAATGTCATGATGCAAAATGCCAGCCCTTTGAAGGGCATCTTGTAATGCTGAAAAGCTGTTACTAGTCCCTGGCACAGAAAAAGACACACAGGGACTGCTCACTGAGAATGTAGTCAATGAATGCAATGAGAAGCTTGTTAAGGGAAGAAAACTCTATGATTGGAAGCCCAAAGGGTTTGGTGATGAGACACAACAAAATGCGCAAGTTATACATGTTCTGAGATGGGTTGAGTCATCCAATCAGCATATGGAGGAGATGTGTTGACTGGTTGACAAGGACTTCTGGATGAGAGGGATGGGGGGCTGCAACTTGCTGCTTGTGGATTAATTGTGGAACACCCTCCACCCCTGCACTGTTGAGTAAGGATAGAATGCATCAGCAAAATATATTTGTACTTTTCTTACTTTTACAAGTAAAAAAAGGTTAAAAAAAGTGGAAAAAGCACACTAACTTTTCCGAGACATCTCTAACTCGCCCAAAGATGCCTGATACTTTTTAAAGCACAAAAAGTAGTTCAAAATGTGTGCACAGCATGTAGAAAAGCAAAAAAAAGCTCATTGAAAAGCTGTTTAAGTCACACCAAAAAGCTGACTGTTGCAATCAATCACACTGGACCATTTGACTGTATAACATAGCTACCTCCAGATAGAATGTATTAAAATGTTGACAGAAAGAGTGAATACAACCTAAATGTAAAGTAAGGAGAAAAGACGTAACATACTACTGCTTGTCACAGGTTGAATGCAAGACCAGTAAGCAAATAGTCAAGCTGAAAGAAGGCAGGTTGAACTGCACATACCAATTGTGTCAAAGGGAGGAAAATGAAAAGAAATATCTGATAGAAAGAGATCAATTTGTATCAACCGATAGTGGGTGCTAGTGGTGGTGGAGCTGTTATGTGAGTAGGGAATTCTCTATTGAAATGGTGTGGCACCTCATGTGCTAAATCTGCATGGAATTAGGTAAATTGGCAAGACCATAATGTTCCGGTATTCACTGCCCTCTCATAATCATTCCAAGTCACAGGGGCATCCTTGGCAGTTGTTAGAATCCTCTGACTTGTTCCTGGCATCATCAATCTCCATTTGTTGTTCAGCAGTGTCTTCTTTCAACTCTACAATGCCATCAGATGAGGGGATGATGAGGGCACATGGATCGTCCTCATCCTCGGTGTCATTGTCCTCCTAGACTGTGCTAGGAATTCTATGCTCTTTCCCCTTCAAGAAACCCCAGGCTCCCTCAAGAATCTCACGATATTTATTGTCAGAGAGGCACACAATTGACTTCACATATTTCTTGCTTGTGTTGCCCCAGGACTGGTCAGAGAATTGAGTCTTCTCACTGCCAGCCTGAGTGGCTGCATAGCCATGGCAGTACAACCCCAGCACGCATTCAACCTGATAAACAAATCAGTATCACCATTAATATAATCAATTTGAAGCATTTGCCAACCTCCATTCAGAGTCGCCATGCACGTCAGCTCTGTGTCAACACCATGACTTGCAATACAGTAAAACTTACCTGGCACACATATGTACCAACTTGCTTCACATCGCTGTACAAAAAGAGTAGTGAGGGACTAAATGTGCACTGCACTCAGAGTCACCATATTTGTGGTCAGAACCCCATAGTTTCTTGACTGCACCCTCAGTGGCACTCCTGATCATGCCGTGCCAATCAATAATCTGCTGCATGACCTAAGACAATGACCTCATCAGCACAGAACTACAACAGATGACTGACTCACCAGTTTGTATGCTGGATCTCCATCCTCGGCACTGAAGTCATGTGCCCAAAGGCACTCACTGTGATGGTGGATCAATTGATCCCATATGTCCTGCATATCTGCAACCCAACCATCAGTGTTCCATGGGTTTGGGGTTGTGCCTACTTGACACCGCATGGGGGGTATAAATTCATGTCTGAACATACAGTGGGAACCAGCAGGAAGGCTGTCATAAACCAATGGGCATGATCTGGAGCCAGAGCTGGCAGTTGCATTTGAAAACATGATGCTGGAGGTCAGGCGCTGCTGTGGGGCATCTAGGACAATGTTAGTTAGCTAGCAATGTATAATTCAACAGAAAAAGAATGGTATAATGAGTACAATGTATGCACTGCCATATTCTCGATGTCAGTGTCCTTGGTCCCCTCTACGATGGTGGTGGTTCCCTTCTTCAAGTTGGCAGACATTCTGGTGGCATTGAGAGGTACAGGCCACTGCACCTCTTCCCCATCCAAGATGCCCCTGAGAGTTGCAAGAGGATCCTTGGCATCATTTTGCTTGTCGTTCTTTGTATCAGCTTCAACCAGGGATCGTGCATGGTACTGGGGTTTGAGACCAGCAAGAGCTTGGGTCTTGGAAGCATGGCTTGTTTTGGCTTGCTTGCTTGCCCTCAAGTCAGCAGTTACCGTGCTGCTGCCACTTCGTCAGTCAGTGAGTCACATGTCACACTCTAATCTGCCATCACACTCATGTTAGATCAGCATCATCAGCATGCTGTTTACCTCCACAACTGGCACCACTTTGCACCCCAGCTTTTTTGGTGAGTTTCACCTTTGAGCTGGTAGGCCCTTGACCCTTCTCTTGACCAGCAACACCATCTTGCGCGACAGATGTGGTCTTCTTCTGCGTCCCCACCAACTTGATACTGTTCTTCTCTGCACTGCACAAAGGCAAGTGAGCATTATATCAGCCACTGTAAGTATTTGGCAACTTATCCCCTTGACTGACAGGCTGACTTGATGGACTCAGACTCGATGGAAAACACAGGAGTGAGAGGTCCCTGACTGACAGCAGCCTTCACAGAGTGTTAGAGGTAGGATGGGTAAAGAACAAATGTGGTTCTTGACCCTCCTCTTCACTAGGGACTTGGACTCTGTCTTGTGAGGCAGCAATGGTCTTCAAGTTCCCTGTAGCACAGAGGGGCCTGTAAATGTCATGCTGATTGCCATGAGAGTCTCACAACTCACCCTTTGGATTTGTAGCCTGGCTTGACAGACTAGGAGTCAATAGGGGACCCATCAATAAGGTATTCCCGACCAATGCCTGCCTCTGCAGCACCTTGGAGGCAGGCTGGGCGAAGAACAAGTGAAGATACGCTGCTTTCTTGGTTAACTCATTTTCGATCATCTCAGCAAGTTGGGCATTACGTTGAATATGCTTGTTGGCCTCCAAAGTGATCTGCTCACAAACAGTGCGCTCGGTGGCAACAATCTCACTACTGCAGCATGGGTTAGGCAAGTCAGGCAGGCCTGGGTGGTGGTTCTGATTGGAGGTGTGGGTTAGAATAAGATGAGGAGAGACCATCATTGGTACTGAATGAGTTGAGAATACAGTGGTGAGTGGTTGACAGGTGACAATGACGTGGCCTCTCAACCATGCAATTTTATAGCAATGTGGCCTCAGGACACTCTTATATTCATGCAGTGTTGTCCATTACAGAGCATATGGTGTACAATTTTCACTACCGCAGATGTGGTAAGTACTGTAATCCCCTCTGTTCTTTGCTTTGTTGAAACTATAAGTATTCTACTTCAGACTTCATCTTTCAGACTTATAGTTATTTGCTTATTCAAACATATCATATGATCACATATCATATGACTTATATCAGGTGACATTATTCATTCTTCATCACTATGGTAACATCTAGAACATTCTAGATTCTCTTCTTATCTCTATCTCAAATTCAACATTTGATATATAGTCTAGACCATGACATCATGGAGAACAGGATCATATCCTATTGGTCAATAACAATATCTTCCCACATGATGTCATTATCTTTATCATATGATAAGAGCTCTTTTAGCTATCCAATAGCATTACTCACTCTTATCGTTCCACTTTCTATTTACCTTATATAGTGTTTCCTTTTAGGTAGTACACAAGCCTACCCTAAAGTCACCACACATGTATAAGAGAGAGTCCACTTTGTGTACTCTCTCTAGTGTCTCGAATACAGTCTTATACACTACACCTGTCTTCTACTGAGCCTACACTAGCTCAACACTGCCCTTTGCTCTTTACTCTGAACCTTATTCCATAAAAAACCCTCATAAGTCTTCTCACAGGGTTTAACCTTTCCTCTGTCCATGATACCTCAGTCATGTACAAAAGAAGTACTGTATATACTTCTTTATGCTTAACCTCCAATGAACCTGATGTCAACAGATTCCCCTCTGTCTCTTCTTTTGTTTCTGCATCCAGGACCATGTCTGGGGCTGCAACAATGTTGCAACCTCAATCTTACCACCCCTTTTCCTTTGTCTGCAAGTTTCTGGGTTGTAAGAAGGCCTGCAATAGCCAAGGAGGTCTACACCGTCATGTATGCATCCACAGGGCCCATGTTCGTGTGGAGCCTATCCCTGCACCTGTCCCACATGTTGATGTGGATGTTGACATGCAAGAACAAGAAGTGAATCCCCCTGCCTTGAACAAGGGTCCCCCCAGGCCAGCAGTTTGGCGTGTCCATTTCTACCCTGTTATTGATGGTAGGGACCTCAACCTCTGTCTCATAGATGGCCAATGCCATTTAGCTAACAATGTCTTGATTTACAGGCACACCCTGTGATGAGGAGGGTGTTCAACTCCCTCCTGGTATGGCACCTTTACCTTGCCAAAACCATGACACAAATGATTTGTCACCTTTCCAGTCTCATGCTGAATTTGAGCTCATGGATTTTCTCTACCAGGAGGAATAGATGTTTGGTGGTAACATCAGCCACCTTATGTCCATCATCACTGCGTTGCTTGGCAACAAAGATCCACCATTTCAAACTCACCAAGAAACATATGACACCATTGATGCCATAAAGCATGGCGATGCTCCCTGGCGATCGCTTTCAGTCAAGTATTCAGGACCACTCCCAGAGGCTCTGCCAACATGGATGACCTTGGAGTATGATGTGTGGTATCGTGACCCACTCACGCTCCTTGAAAATCAGCTCAGCAATCTGGAGTTCAATGGATCCATTGATTACACTCCCAAGGTCATCACTGATGCCCATGGTGAGCATGAGGTATGTAATTTAATGTCCAGCCAGTGGGCTTGGGATCAGTGTGCAAGTTATGATTCTTATCAGTGATCGGCAAAATTTACTGAACAAGTGTGTAGGAAGAAATTGCCCAGAACGCTGACACTCATGGAGCAATGTTTGCTCCCATGATTCTAGAGAGCGACAAGACAACAGTGTCTGTCGGTACAGGTCACATGGAGTACTACCCCCTCTATGTATCATTGGGTAATTTGCACAATGACATTTGTCATGCCCATCACAACTCCATCGCTCTTCTTGCTTTCCTTGCGATCCCTAAGAGTACATTTTCACTTTTATTTTTTGTGCATAACTAACTTCAAATCCTTCATTCATCAGCTGATCAGGCCCACAAGAACGATGATGATTTCTGCATGTTTCACCATCAGCTCTTCCATTCTTCAATTGCTGCAATTTTGCAATCTCTCTGTGCTGTCATGAGTCAGCTGCATATTACTTGATGTGCTGACAATCACTTCTGACGAGTAATATATGGTCCAAGACCATATATCACTGATTACCCGGAGCAAGCACTCCTTGCATGCATAGTTCAGGGGTGGTGTCCCAAGTAAGTAATTTTTTATTCAGCCATGACACTTGAACCAACAGTTTTTAGGTGTTCAACACACCATCATGACCTTGATGGTGATGGTGGGCCTCACACTCATGATCTGACACGCTGCCTTATAGCAAGTAAGGACTTATGGAGTCTGTGGGAGGGCCATGGCATTGTGGGGGACGTAGTGGTCAGTATTGCCTACCACAACACACAGCTGATGCAAATGATTCACTGACGCAACCACAGCCATTCACAGCATACTTCCCATGTGTGGATATTCACAAGCTACTCACACCTGACTTACTACACCAACTCATCAAGGGGACTTTCAAGGATCATCTAGTCACCTGGGTACATGACTATCTTGTTTTGATGCATGGTGAGTGTCAAGCAAAGGCCATCATGGCTGACATTGATCAAAGGTCAGTCTGTTGTATCAAATCACTCCCATACTCAGGCTGATTATAAATGCCATGACAGGATTGCGGCAGTGCCTCTCTTTACAGGTTTGTGGCAATTTCCTGAGGGACAGGGTTTTAAGCAATGGACGGGCAATGATTCAAAAGCTTTGATGAAGGTGAGTCTGAAATACATGCTGTTCCCTGTTGAAAAGTTGCAAGTCCAACATACTCTTCTTGGATACAGCTGGTTTCACAAGGCCAAGTGCAATCTTCTCCAAGATATCATGGTTTTGCTGACAAGCAAACATCTTGGCACACTGCTCTGTATCCATCATATTTGACATCTTTATTTCTCGCTCCTCTTTGCAGCGTCTCTTCACTCACATTTCCTCCCTAATTTTTGCTGCTTCAAGTTCTTCATACTGATTTATTTGTCTTTAGGTGTACATCTCAGCTATCGTTGGCCATGTACCTGACCAGATGGTACAGGTAAAGAAGTATATACGGTACTTCTTTTGTACACGACCGAGGTATCGTGGACAGAGGATAAAAGGTTATGCCCGAGGTGAAGACTTACGAGGGCTAATATGGAATAGGTTCAGAGTAAGAGCAAAGGT
>JBBPMZ010000653.1:0-11604 GCA_038090575.1 Tylopilus cf. pernanus | reverse complement strand
ATCTGTGCTAGATCGACCTGATCGCCGACGATCAGTGCATCAGCGAGATCAAAAACCCCAGGCTGACATACAAACACACCTTTCTTCCCTCTCCGTCATAGATCTCCGGATCCTCAGTCGAGTTACAGATTTGCTTGAGAAGTGTCGTCTTGCCAGCATTCGCCCGACCGATGACAAGGATTCGGAAGCGTCCAAATTTCTCTCTGATGTTGTCGATTTGCATAGTGGCAATTAAAGAAAGTTGCTTGATAGCTCGGAAGGTGTTGGATGTTGAGCACAGGAAATCTAGCTGCGTGCCCGTTGAGTCTGAGCGAGTGTCAACAACCCACAACAATGTGCATTCATTCGAGTCCACCACAAGGCCACAGCATTATTAACGCTTCATATGATGCGATTCGCAGGCAACAAGGTTGAAAGCTGAAGGTGTACGACTAACAATTTTACAGGACTATGTCAAGAGTCTGAAAAACATAAACTTCGAGCATAGTAGATGTCTGAGTCTGTGGTATTAGACTATGGCGGGAACTCGAAAGCTTGCGCAAATTCGCTAGTCTGTCACAATACTCTTGTGCTTCCGTATGCACACGGGGGTTGTCGGTGTATGGCATTGCGGCTTGATGATATATGTCTGTAACCATACTATTCCTCGCTCCTTTTCCCTGCCAGTGGTAGCGTCAGGATAGTCTTTCCCATCGTACATGGTGGGCTACCGCGGGCTTAGACTGTTCGCGACAGTTAGCTGAAATCTATACTCTGGCCAGGCTCCTCACCAATTAAATAGTCAACGACACTCGAGGAGACAAGTCAACACAATGCCCAAGAACAATGATTGCACCTTCTATCACACCAATATTTCATGTGGTTCTTTGTTTCTTGCTAGAACGAAATAATAAGGGGAACCAATACGTTCGATTGAGCAGCGAACGTACTGGCAGCCGACAATAGAACTGATTCCACCATGGAAAATAGAAGCATGAAGCAGTGGAAAATATCGGTGTGCAGTACACGTGTGTTGAACAGATGCCGGGATTGAGGTCTTCAATATGGCTTCACTATTCTCTTCGCCAGAACAATGTAGGATGCCGAGAGCCGACTGAAAACTATGAAAAGAAATTCGCAAATCAGATCAACTCAAACATAGAGTAAAGAAGATTCTGCCAGACAATCCGCTGCCAAATGACACTCAGCGTACTACCTAGCCACCTTCATGCAAAGTTCACAATTCTAGAGCCATGGCACATATAAAGACCACATGGGCAAAGCAAGGAACAAGGTTACAGCCATGTATGTGAGATACGACACGGTACCATGAAGTCATCGCATCTCAAAAATATTCTTGTACCTGTCTCTCCAAGTCCTACGTGATGTTGCAAACAAAACGTCAAAACGCGATCGTTGAACAGAACGCACCTAAGACTTGAGAACGAGTTGGCACTGGGCCCTCCAGCGCGGACGCCACATGCAGCGAGAAGGGTTAGTAAGGCATTGGGACAACCATGAAATCTTCAAATCAATGTCATCAGCACTATCAGGATCTTCGAGAACTAATGGAGCACACAGGTTGCAAGACGAACAGGCTACTACGGCTGGCCATCTTTCCAAACTCCGAGAGCTTGAACCTAAAAAATTTACTCTTATTCAGGAGGAAGAGGATGTCATCACACAAACCTTGTTGAAGAAGGTTGCGTTATTACACTTGGTCAAGTTTCCACGCTTTCAGCCTCGAAAGACCTGGTTTCTGTCATTATACAACCACAAGTATTCATGAGCTCAGGCAGTTGTGCAGCTCTTGTGCATACGAAGTTCGCCATCGGTCTATCGACCACTTTCTTGCGAGAGACTGTCACTGGCAATCCTTCCATCAGGCAACGATGGCATGCGAGGTCCTACGGTGACCCTTGACATCAGTGAGCACGAGTTAATCCAAATCGCTCAGTCGAAGAAAAAAAATATCTCGTGAAACGACATCTTCATCTTTGCGACATCCGTTATGCACCCATCCCTCACCTTCTCCCCAATTCTGGGTCCTCATCGGGCAGAGAACTAACGGACGCAGATACTAGACAAGCGACCGGACTGTCAAGTCTATAAGGACAAATGCACTAGTAAGTGCCTACTACGTCTAGGTGATGCAACACGTTGACGTGCTCTCTTGCATAGTAAGCGAGCCTAAAGGTCACTGTAGTAAATTGTGTACCCTTGTCGGACGAGTTGATACTGTCGCTCTGGTGACGCGGCAGATCACGGTAGGAAGACGGCATAGTCATGATTGAGGCACGTTACGTCGCACATGGTTCGTGCGTTGTTTCCATCAACCCATTGCGTCCAAACTTGAACACTAGATCCCTCCCTTGATATCTCAATATTCGACATTCAATAAAAGTGTAGAAAGACGTACCACTTGCATGTTCTGAACTCTCTCATAAATTGCCCTCCCACCCAGACTCGAGCTGTCTCCCGTTTGCGCGCCCCAGTATCACTAGGGGTTCACGATCATCTCGGCATTCAAAGTATGAGTGGAATCTGGTCGGCAAGCATAAAATGAGCGACGGTGATGGCTGTGGCCAGGATATACTCACCTGGAACCGTGTTTCGTCCGCGTCATGTTGCCATCTGGTCATGGGCCAAGGACACTTGTCGAGCCGGCTCTGCGACGTATGCTCACGACCATGAATCTGGTCTTTTTCCTGTGGCAGGGTAGCCAAGATGTGGGCCAGGTACACAATGTCGTCCGGTATGCGTGTCAAGTGTTCGAGTTTCTGTGCGAAATAGATGAGCACACGAGATCAGGGTAAGAAGAGGACAAGTCGTACCCGGATAATTACCTTCTGAGCCTGCTTCTGGGTGTTGATAGAGTCGCGCATCATCTGAAGAATTTCCTGCAATATCGCAGGCTCGGGGGAGTCCAAGAGGTCATCAAGAAGAGACAGGGAGGGAAGAAATGCTTGGGTGTAGGCCCCGGATGGAAAAGAAGAAACGAGCTGGAGTTTGGCTTAGTACCTGAGTGCCCCTCTGCCAATTTACGTCCATCGCCTGTGGGAGTGTGGACCTGCTGCACGCAGCAAAAGTGGTTCGGATGTGGATGAAGTGATGCAAAATCGCCGCATATCTGGAGGGTCCACGGCCAATATCAAGAGGGTTGAGTCGAAGTACACGGGGTCCTCGTTTGGAGAGACCCCAACAGCTGCTCAAATCTCCGTCTGCACGTCCGCTCATTTGAATTGAACATGGTCTTTATAGGGCTGTGTCATCAAACCACAAGGATCCTTGAAGTCACGTACAAGAATCGGCCGGTAAGGGATCAAGGGAAATTACTATGACTGATGGGTTTTTACGAAGGTGACGAAACACCGAACAGCTTTTGGGACTAGCGAGTCTACCTTCCTCGCGGTGCTGTACATGCAGTACCCGTCGCCATGATCTGACTCGACCACCTTGACACCGCATGCATGCGGACCAGATTGGAAGTCGCTTTTATACTGGCCATCATCATGTACGAAACGACACACTCCCTCGAATAACCATCCATTCAAAGGTAAAGGTCCGACTTTCACTCGAGAAATTCGACCCATGTAGCTTGAATCTGACTACTTCAGACAGATGGTGGCCATAGATACGCTCACCCAGAGTGTTATCCCATCTCTAACGGCTCAGCAGGCAGCCTTTGTACAAGAACAATTGGATCGCAAGTTACTCGATATCATCCGTACCAATTTCAACACCCAATACGCGTCTCAAGCAGACTTGCTTGCCGGATTTCGTGGTGCCGTCTCGGCGCACGGTGGTATTGGTGACGACGTCACGCTTTTGGCGGATTTCCGATCACATGTCCCATTTTCGAGTTATGACGCGTACAGACCGTTCATAGAGAGGTTTGAGGTACGACCGTGCAAGAAAGAAGACGTTCAGGATCTGCTCTCCCCTGGACTCCCTGATCTACTTGGTGTTTCAAGCGCAACATCTGGAACACATCCCAAGATTCTGCCAAAGTACAACCATAAAGTGACCACCTTCGCCCGTCGCTTCTTTGATCCCAAGGGCAACCCACCACTCGCTGGGTTGATATGTACAGGTTACAGGGACGTCAAGGAGATAGAACGGGCACCGGGCGAAGTGGACTACCGAATCCCGGTCTGTATCATGACCGGTGGTGCGCTACGTAGGAACCTCGAGTGGTACATTGATGATGACAATCAATTATCTCTCCCTGGTGCATTTTTTTTACTTGCTCTTGACATCATACGCATGCTCATGTCTTCTGTGTTGCAGTGCCAGGCTATGCCGTACCATGGGCGGCAACCGTCATCGGATACATTCCTTCCTTTTTGGTTATTCATGGCCTCTTTTTCCTCGCACGTCGAGACCTGGAACGGTTTTATGCACCGTTTGCGACCCTATTCATTGATCTTATCCGTCAAATCGATGAGCATTGGAATTTGCTCGTATCCTGCATCAGGGATGGCACTGTTCCTGATCTACAAGGCATTGCTCACGTTCGAGCGCATTTACAGGTAAGTCGATCGCGGTACGGATGATCACTGTATCTGAAGGACTACGCAGACGCACCTCATTGCGAATCCCGAGCGTGCAACAGAGCTGCTTGCCATTGGCCCCCCATTCTCCCGCGACGGATGGTTCACTAGTGTCTGGCCAAACGCGAACCTGTTAACGACTATATGTAGTGGCACGTTTTCGACGGTGCTTCCAAAGGTATGTAATGTCGTGTTCTCGTGTCTGTAGCGCTATGACATACGAGAATTCACTTAGCTGAGGTCTATTGTTGGATCAAGTTTTAATATTCGTGCGCCTGGATACGGTGCAACAGAGGGTGCACTTGGCCTTCCGCATGCTGATAAGCTCGACGAATTCACCCTTTGGCTTGATGAATCCATCGAATTTTTAGATGTCACTCAAGAGGAAACCCATGAGAATCTCTGTCAAGCGGTTCGTGTCCGTTTCTTCGCAATCTGGTCTGAAGTTCTCATCCCGACGTTGATTCAGTGGGAAGTGGGAGTGGGGAAGCAGTACGAGCTGGTCTTGACGACAAGAGATGGACTATGGCGTTATCGACTTGGAGATGTCGTCGAAATCATTGGGTTCGATCCCAAGAGTAACGTTCCCGTGTTCAAGTATTCGGGGAGGAGAGGGTCGGTTGTTATTTGTTTGCGCACGAACACCAACCTGACGCGTTGCGATCCACGATAGGTTGACGTTACGTTTTCCACATACGCAGATTACCGACATTCAACTTATAACCGCTGTCAAAGCATTGAGCACGGAAAACGTGATTCACGCTGCCGAATTCACGACCATGATCGACGACCGGGTGCTGCCACCTTCAGTAGGCTTCTTTGTCGAGCTTGCCCAACCTCTTGGTACGTTCCTATCTCCTTTGAATCATCGTCTACGTTAATGATTTCCTTCTGTCGAACCTCATCGCTGGATCGGATGCAGGGTCTGCTGCACAACATGCTTCAGAATGCCTGTTTGAGGCGCTCGTCGACACTAATGTGGAACATCGACGGGCTTACCAGAACGGGCAAATGGGCCTGCCGACGATCCGTGTTGTCAAGTCAGGCACGTTTGCAGAATACCGTCAGTGGAAGGGCGAGAGCGCCAATGTCGCGTCTGGGCAAATCAAGGTACCTGTGGTGTTACTTCAGCCGAGCGCACAGGCATGGATCTCGGAGAAGGTGATTCAGGAAATTTAGGGTAATGTCTGAGTGATCTGGGCACATTGGCATCGCAGACCATATTCATATGTCATGTACAATGCTTCCCAGATGGAGAGTGAATGAGACACCTCAGACACGTGAGAATTCTAGAGCACAGCACGGCCACCGATCAAGGCACTATAGAAGAGTTGAAGTACACGGGGTCCTCGTTTGGAGAGACCCCAACACTGGCGGCTGGTCAAGTCTCCTTGTCCAAACAAATGACATTATTCTGTAGCATTTGTAATGAACAAGCAACATGGGCTTAGCATCTAGAAATATACCATGAATTCTTATCTCCGAAGATGTACTCGGACCTAGTGAGACCCTTAATCCAAAACCACTACGCATACCCATCGTCTTTCGAAAAGGCAGGGAGAGTGTTGGCAATCACGGATCTAATTGTGAGTATTCGGTCCAATTTTGTTCGCTAGTATCACCCAGCGCTTGGCGCCTTGTGAATTTGCTGTCACGTCTAAGATCCAGCACTGTTTAGAGTCCACGGCCTTTTAATTGGATACCCAGCCCCGGGAAGACATAGTATGTCCCGTCGGCGCCGGAATGGCTTGGACCGGGCTGTGCTGTTCTATT
This sequence comes from Tylopilus cf. pernanus, assembly GCA_038090575.1. NCBI lineage: Eukaryota > Fungi > Basidiomycota > Agaricomycetes > Boletales > Boletaceae > Tylopilus > Tylopilus cf. pernanus. The sequence continues at coordinate 5,299 of JBBPMZ010000653.1, read as the reverse complement.
CCAGCCAGCTAGGATACACAGGGATCATCGGCTACTTTTTCCAACATCACAATTCCGTCCCAGATCGGCCTTGCATTATCTTTGACCGAGGCCTCGAGTCGATAAAAGTCAATAAGATCCCCATATTATACGCGTGCACATGCGGAATTGAAAATCCCTTAGTTCTGAGATCCAGTTGTTTGTTCGAACTGTGCCATTCCGAGTCGGAGCAGAAATCTGACACCTCAAATATTAGCTCTATCACGCGCACCGGACTCATCTCCAGGAGCCCGTTTCCAGCTTTCGTCATGATGTGGTGATTCTACCGATTGGGTAAGGTGAGTAGGTTGCCACTCCCGAGCTCCGGTGCGACAACTCACGATTCGTCTTTGCATTCCACGCAAGTGATCGTGATATCTCCGAATGCACCAGCGAGTCATAGCGAAGCTGAACATCGTTTGATGAGTCTCGCACTAATCTGACCAAAGAACTGACAGTTTCGTCATTTGGGAACTTTCCAGCCTTTCCCGCGATGGTTTAGCTCATGCCGCGACCGCATGGCACAGGTGAACTTGAATAGCTGCACTACGTCAAGTGATCTGACTCATACGTTCCTTTACATCGGTCTCGAATCGATTTAAAGACGGGAATCAGAGACATACGATGCCTGTGCTTTAGAAACCCAAGTTACTAGCATTCGACTATCCATTCAAAGGTTCGGATTCACAGAACAAATTGACAATTTGCCTCTGACCTTGACTAGGTCATGGTGATTAACACTCAGCATGTCAACGCCGCCCCGACGACTGAGCAAGTAGCTGCTCTACAAGAACGCACGAAAGATACATTGCTCAACATCATTCGGACCAACATCACCACCCAGTACGGGTCTCAAGCAAACTTGCTCATTGGATTCCGCGGGGCTATCTCAGCGTGCGATGGTACCAAGGACGATGCCATGTTATTAACGAATTTTTGGACCCACGTTCCACTCTCGACCTATGACCCATACGAGCCGTTCATAAATAAACTCAAGGTGCAGCCATGCAAAGAAGAGGATGTCGATAATCTGTTCGCCCCTGGATTACCAGACCTGCTCGGCGTTTCGAGCTCGACATCTGGGGCGCGCCCAAAGATTCTCCCGAAATATAGCCACCCTGACGGACCTAATCCCGCCAAGGCATTTATCGATCTCGATGGCAACTCTGCGCTCGCTACGATGGTATGTACTGGATATAGGGATGTGAAGGAGATACGGCGTGCGTCAGGTGAAGTTGTGAGACAAATCCCCGTCTGTATCATGACGGGTGGCCTCCTGCGTAGGGCCGTCGGGTGGTATACTGATGATGATACTCGGTTATCACACTCTTGTAGGTTTCCTTTATGTTACCCTTGATGCCACCACTGAGCGCTGTCTATCGTAGTCCCCGGTTATGCTGTGCCATGGGCAGCGACCGTGATCGGATACTTTCCTTCCTTCCTGATCATTCATGGCCTTTTTTGGCTCGCACGTCGAGACCTGGAGCGATTCTTAATACCTTTCTCGACGACTTTCATTGATTTCTTCCGTCGTATTGACGAACAATGGGATGTGCTTGTGTCTTGCATCAGGGATGGTAAACTGCCTGACCTGGAAGGTATCGATCATGTCCGGGCTCACTTACAGGTAAGTGTGCAGTCCATGGGTGTCACTATAAGATGCTGCCTCTGAGACACTCATACAGGCACGCCTCAATGCTGATCCCGAGCGTGCAGCGGAGTTGCTTGGTATCGGTCCCCCGCTATCTCGTGAAGGGTGGTTCGCTTTGGTTTGGCCGAAAGCGAGCGTAGTATCGATGATATGCAGTGGCACATTTGCAACAGTGGTTCCGAAGGTGTGTGATGGTCCTCTGGCCTTGGCCGTCCCCATGATATAAATCCGTTTTAGGTAAAGTCCATTCTGGGACCAACCGTCGCCCTCTGTGCACCTGGGTACTTCGCATCAGAGGCCACACTTGGTTTCACTCACGACGCAAACAAATTAGATGAATTCGTGCTCAACATTGAAGATGTCACTGAATTCTTAGACGAGTCTCGAGATGAAACTCATATGAACCTGTGCCAAGCGGTCGGTATCTGCTCCTCTACCTTTCAGTTCAAACATTGGCTCATCTCGGTGATACTCAAGTGGGAAGTGGAGGTAGGCAGGCGATATGAACCGATCTTGACAACGAGAGACGGTTTATGGCGATACCGTTTGGGAGATATCATCGAAATTGTAGGGTTCGATAGTGGGAGCGGTGCCCCCGTGTTCAAACCTTCAGGGAGGAGATCGTTCGTATATTGCTCTATTGCATGATAGGTGTCTAATGATTGTCAATTTGCAATAGGTTGACGCTGCGCTTCCCGCACACGCAGATCACCGATCTTCAGCTCCTGGCTGCTGTCGAAACGTTGAATTCTGAGGATGTGATCCAAGTGAATGAGTTCACGACCATGATAGACGATCGTGCATTGCCACCCTCAGTGGGTTTCATTGTCGAGCTTGCAGAACCTCTCGGTGCGTTTTCGCTCACGTCGTGTCGATCATGGTCCCTCAAACACTAACTGGTAGTGCATAAAGGCCCAGATGTACAAGAAGTGCGACAACGACTCTTTGATGCTCTCGTTTCTACCAATGTCGAGCATCGACGTGCGCGCGAGTACGGACAGATGGGTCTCCCAACAATTAGAATTGTGAAGCCAGGGACATTTGCTGAATATCGTCACTGGAAAGGCGAGACTGCTAACGTCGCATCTGGACAGATCAAAGTACCATCAGTGTTGATTCAACCCGATGCACAGGTGTGGATCCTGGAGAAGGTGATCCAGGAGCTTTGAGTCCCTTGAATGAATTAAATATGTATGAGGGAGAGTCTCTAGAACCCTAATGACTTTGGCATTGTTGAATCTATGACTAACGTTGAACCAAAATCGCGCCCCAAACCCAAAGCGTCGATCATAGGCATGCATGAGACCACCAGAGCTCGCGAGCAGTAGCTATCACAAAGGACGCCCAAGGTTCATTCTATACACAAGAAGCCCATCGATCAAACGGATGAAAAAGGAAGAACACTGTCAAAAAACAAGGATGGACAGCAATTGTGAGAACGTGTAGACAGCAGGGTTCATTAAAGCAGGTTGGTGAAGTACGTAAGTCCGTGATGGTAGGTCCGAAAAGTGTGGCGGATTGTCATCACGCCGAGTCTCTCAAGGCATAACAATCCATTTGGCGAGAAGTTTTGGGAAGTTGGGCGTTCCGAGACCCGTAACAGGGTCCCAACCGTGGCTCGTGTTGTAGCCTAGCGTACCACAGCCAGGGTTGGTGCCGTTGACGACGTCGTTAAACGCGTCGGAGAAGTTGGACGCATAGATCTGCGGTGACATCAACTGGGCTGATCAGCGGGAGAAAAATAGAAGCACGCACAAGAGGGTTGATAAATCCAATAGTCCCCTTCCCCATAGCGATGCGCGCATCGTTCACCATCGCGAGCATAGCTCCCACAACAGGCGCCGAGGCAGACGTGCCGTATACGCGGGTGAAGTTGCCATCAAGCTAGCAGTGCACCGATCAACGACACAGGATTATGATTGATGAAACAACTTTGCTCACCGCAATCACATAGTTGGCACCGTTGGCGGCGATGTCGGGGAATCCACGGGACTAATAGTAATCGTGAATGAATAATAGCCGCACTCATGAGACATGCGACATACCTTTCCAGTCGAGTTCCAGATACTGCTAGGATATGATGGAGGGCTATTTTTCAAGTACGCCGTGACGGCATCTTTCTGGTAATCAGGTAACGCGAAGTAGTTGCTGAAACCACCGCTGGAGTAAATGACTTCTTCACATGCGGACTCCGGGTCGAAGACGGTCTTGTTGGGGCTAATTTGGGTTGCACCAACAGAGGTAACGTAGGGACAAGTAGAGGGGAAAGTCGGGTTGAAAATCTTGCCGCTAGAAGATTGAGAGCCTGCCCAGAACATCTCAGAAAGAAGATATCACGATCTGAGATAAAGACAATACCATCTGGGTTCAGACAATTATTCCCATTGCCAGCGACACCGTTGTCGCCAGAACTGAACAAGAACGTAACACCCATGAGACCAAGTTTAGCATACTCGGCACATTGGCGTGATGCATAGAACAATGTCAAATCAGCTTCGTTGTATCCGTAGGAGGTGGAGATGACGTTGGCGGGTTTGACGGTGCCACAGTCCTCGGAGCCGGTGTATCCGCCAGGTTGGGTGTCGGGGTACACACCATCCTGAGTTGGATCGTCGCCACCCTCGAAGGTACAATAGGAACCGTCAAGGGCGTCAAGGAAATTGTTGAAGGATGCACCTGGAGGGGCGCAATTATTTCAGTCGGAAACAAACTGTGTGGTGCAGCATCAAATACAAACCTTGCACCAGGTCACCGACCTGATACAGAGTAATGTTTTGGGCCTTTGTGACGAGGTTCATGGCATACTGGAGATCGAGATTGGACTCCCCATTGATAGCGAATGACACCTCCGGGTTCAATGTAGCTAGCAAAGTGTAAGTAACCTTGCACTAAGCTAGCGCATGGAATCAGAGTACAGACCTCCGTCAATAGACACCATGTTAGGGCTGACGCCGTCAAGATCTGAACAAAACTTCTTGGCGAACATATTGAGGTCAGCCTGGCGGTACGCTTGCGGACTGTATTCAACTGCACGCAACTTAAAAAGTAAGTCCTTTCAACTATAACGCCAAGCTCACCAATGCCATAGCTGTTATTCCAGGGAACCATGGGCTCATAGTCGAAATCATACAAGGCACGGAGACACAGGGGCGTGATCTGTTTATCACAAGCTTCGAGCTCGTCCAAGATCTCGGTCAAATTGAACGAGTCTCCGGCAGTTTTTGGACCATTGCCACTGCTAGGCTGACCAACATTCTTCAGTGGTTGGCTGCCACCACCGGAACGCTTGGAGAGCTTGGCATCAAAGTGCACAGTTGGCGTGACAAAGTCCACATGGGGTAGCAAGTGTTCCGGAAGATGATAGCTTTCGCACGCTAATCAAAAACAGCAATGTGCGCGTCCGACGGTCGGCCAAATGCAACGCCAAGAGGGAATTCACGCGTAGACTCACCGATGTGTTCAGTGCCCGTCTCGTGTCCGTAGACGTTGTAGCTCGTGAGTAGCAGTTTCTCCGCTTCCTGGACGGTCGCTTGGAACTCGAGCCATCCGCCAGATGGGGAAAGCTTGATACGATAAGCCTCGATACCGCTCTCAAGTAGCCAGTCCCGGACGGCATCCACGGACGCGCGA
>JBBPMZ010000652.1:0-11613 GCA_038090575.1 Tylopilus cf. pernanus | reverse complement strand
GATGAAGACTAAACAAAACGAAATAGCGTACCGCTTCATTCAAAGAGTTCATGTCGAGTGCACGGCTACGCCTCCACAGGCTCGTAACATTGGTACCAAAGCTGAAGATGTTGAACATCGTCTGCCCACTCGGCAGAAGACGTAATAACATCGTCAACGTTCTTTTGGCTGTCACGATTGAAGCGTCTGCCATACTGCCGGACCGATCGATAATAAAGATATATTCTTGTGAGAGTATTTTTGGAGTTAAAAACTTGGGAACGAGGGTTAGCTGAAATGCGGTAGTAAATCTGTCGCCGTCTCCGGCCTCCTCCACAAAGCACCTGGGCTTGTCGAGTCCCTCGGCGTGTATCGTGACCACGAAGTCTTTTTTCAAGAATTCAGACGACTTCCAGACTGCGGACATGCGCCGCTTTGATTTGTCACCGGAATGACTCTTGTAGCAAAGGACTTCGATCTTATGCGTGGGACTGCCGATGTCATATATAACATCGCTCGTCTGGATGTCGACATTAATGCGAACTCGCGTACAGGAGTCCGCAGCAGAAATATTTTGCGTGGCCAGGGGTGGGGTACCATAGCGCTCAGCGATGTGCATTGGGAGCTGGAGTCGAATGCGATCGTGTAAACCCTCGTCCAGTAGATCCATCAGGAACTCAAAGTCAAACATGAGTTATGTATATGGGTGTGAACATGACACGAGTACTCACTGTCAAGTGCGCGATCACCCTTGTTGTAGCAGGGATAGATCCGACTGAGATCGTAAATACTGTGCGACAAGATGAGCACGTTAGCCAGCATCTGTGGGCAAAAACGAAGACTTACTGTCATCCGTGACTCTTTCAACGAGCGCTGCCGTCTTGCCCTGCGCCACCGCATTGGTATACACAGATGCAGCCTCATTCTTTTCCTTCACTTCCCCAACGATGACCACCCCGTCTTCCATCTCGAGCTTGAACGCGCATACAGAGGCGCTCGCAGGGAGCGGGAAGACATACTTTGCCTCTCCGGTGGCTTCACTTAATGAGTTATAAAATGTCTGGGTGAGGACTACGCGAGAGGAGACTATGAAATGGACAGAAATTAAGTCCGAGTTGAGCTCGAAAGATAAGGGAGACACTCTGCCGGCGACACACCATCAACTACCCACGCCCTCACTCTGACCTCCTCTAGTAAAAGATATTCGATCTTGTTTTGTCCATGTGGCTGGTGTGCAATGCCTGCGTGCATTGGGGTCATACGGGTGAACACGAAATAGAGAACTTGAAGAGAACAGTGGTTCCAGTGCGGATGGCGTTCCCCCGCTTTTATCTGTAATCGTTAGCTGTATAGTAGGCAGTGATGCTGTGGCGATTCAGCCTTCGGAGAGGCGCCTCAATATTGGACCCAACCAAATGTGAGAGGCCCATCGAGTGGCGACAGGAATCTAGATCTTCCAGGGTGGATAAGTGGAAGAACTTTATACATACACCCCTGGCATGATTCAATAGGTACGCTCAAAGTTGAGCGAGTTTGCACCGCACGACGCACCGTACCGCGCCGCACCAAAGGCGACCCCCATGTAAACAGACAATTAGCAAAAATGCGGGATGAGGGTCAGAATTCAGCACTGATTTGAAGTGCTTAGGCCTTGATTTTCAGGCGCAGTGTCAACAGTTACTGGAGCAAATTGAACATTTTAAAGTCTTTTCTTGCTACACACAGCAGAATACAATCAACATTCGAAAAGATCAATTAATCATCGCGGTCACCCTGGCAGACGGTCTCACTGTGGTTGGACATTCAACAATCCTGCAGCCATTCGGACTAGTTCATCAAAGCTTCTCGTCCCATCTCCACCCACCGCATTGAACGACTCCACGAATTCCTTTGCCTTCTCCGTCACCAGCTCCAACAAGTCTGGTTCGGCCTGTAAATTTTCCTTCATGTATGCGGCGGTCACCACCGTCACCCAAACCTTTCTGTCGACTCCAATCTCGTCTCCCTTGTTCAACACCGTATCCCCAACAAGCCGAATCAAAAGGGGAGTAGCCGAAAACGACCCATCCACTGTCATCTCGAGAAAGAGGTCATACACTGTTTGGGGAATGCGATCTTGCTTCGTAGCTCCGCTACTTGGACCGACATTCACTGGCCGATGACCCCCAGCACCCGGAACGCGCTGAAAGTCAGGCGAAGGAGCGCGGTCGACCGGGTCGTGGAACACAGAAATGGGACTGGGAGAACGAGAGACTGTCCAACAGGAGCTGCAGGAGGATCCTTCAAGGGAGCTCAAAGTGGAAAATGTATCAGTGCTGCGCTGAGACGAGACGCTTCGTTGTCGTGGCAGACTGGTAGCTTGCGGGCGGCCACGACCTCTGCTGCTTTCGCTCTCGCCGGAATCGGAGCCGTTATATGCTCCAGGGAGCCTCGGCGCCGGGTGGTGAGAGCGAGAGCGAGAACCATTGTCAGATACCACTGGGTTACCTAGAAAACCAAACAGGGACGTGATGAACGAAGATACGCCGTTGACGAAGCCATCGAGGAGAGTAGGCTCTTCGGAGCTGTCCTCCTGGGGTTCTTGACCGACCTGCCGTGTCGGGCGAAGCCTCGATCTTATCCATCCATTTCTGCCACTTCCACGTTCCCTATTCCTCATCCGTTCATTCCCTTTGCGAACCACAACAAACGAGGTATGCTCGGTTACAAGCTGATACGTCAAGCCGAGTCTAACAATGCCAGCCTTCCGCAGATCCTCTTCGGAAGCTAATAAAGCATCTCCAGGAGCTGGGGTAGGGAGAGGCCCGACTCCATCATCCAATTCCATGACTAGTTTTCGAGCTGCCAGCGTGTGGATAATGGGAATGATTGAATCTTCGTGTGTGTCGCGGAATGGTTTCACTTTTGTTACAGGCACGCGGAGCTCCTGAGGTTGAGGCTCCCCCTCAAGTTTGGTGAACAACTTGACCACATTCGGAACGGTCTCCGACGACATAATTGCAAACACAGTGAACCGGATTCCAGTGAAAATTTTTGTCAGTGAATGGGGTGCTTGCTGCACGAGCGGAGGAGGCCCAAGCGCAGGGAGGCCCACAGAGAGGCTCAACGGCGTGCTTGGTGAAGGTAAACTGCCATGAGAAGAACCGCATCCCCAGTCGATATCGATGCTTTCTATGTTCTTCGAGCGACCTGCATTCAGAAGCCGCGCACATTTCCCGTATATAGCTTCTGCAGAAAGTGCGAACAATGCCTCTCCATGGCCATGTCTTGCGAGTCTAGTACATATGTCAGAAGAGACCCCTTCCCCGATACCGAGAACGAATAGGCGCGTCGGCGCAACGGGGGGTGAAGTGTTAATAGCATTGGAGATAACCACCCAAGGGTCCAAGTTTGTGTTTGGCTAGGGTAGACTCGGTTATTAAAGCGCGTCTAGGAAACTAGGCTACGTACATTGATACCGCCATCAGTTAGTAAAAACACGACCGCAGGGCGATCAAGCTGGCGTGAGTTGAATGCTGATTGTAGGGCGCTGGGAATTTCCGTTCCACCGTAATCGGCATCCATGCCTGCAACATGCAAAGTCTACGGCACAATGTAACTGATGAAGACTAAACCAAAAAAAACGTACTGCTTCATTCAAAGAGTTCACGTCGAGTTCACGGCTGCGCCCCCACAGGCTCGTAACATTGGTACCAAAGCTGAAGATGTTGAACATCGTCTGCCCACTCGGCAGAAGACGTAATAACATCGTCAACGTTCTTTTGGCTGTCACGATTGAAGCGCCTGCCATGCTGCCAGACCGATCGATGATAAAGATATATTCCTGTGAATGTATTTTTGGAGTTAAAAACTTCGGAACGAGAGTTAACTGAATCGCGGTAGTAAATTTGTCGCTGTCTCCGGCCTCCTCTACAAAGCACCTGGGCGTGTCGAGTCCCTCGGCGTGTATCGTGACCACGAAGTCTTTCTTCAGGAATTCAGGCGATTTCCAGACTGCGGACATACGCCGTTTTGATTTGTCACCGGAACGACCCTTGTAGCGGAGGACTTCGATCTTATGCGTGGGACTGCCGATGTCATATATAACATCGCTCGTTTGGATGTCGACATTGATGCGAACTCGTGTACGGGAGTCCGCAGCAGAAGTATTTTGCATGGCCAGGGGTGGGGTACCATAGCGCTCAGCGATGTGCATTGGGAGTTGGAGTCGAATGCGATCGTTTAAACCTTCGTCTAACAGGTCCATCAAGAACTGCAAGCAAAATATGAGTTATGCTTGTGGGAGTGAACATGGCACGAGTACTCACTGTCAAGTTCGCGATCACCCTTGTCATAGCAGGGATAGATCCGACTGAGATCGTGAATACTGCGCGAAAAGACGATGAGTGACTTGGCCAGCACCTGTCGGAAAGAACGAGGACTCACTATCATCTGTGACCCTTTCAACGAGCGCTGCTGTCTTTCCCTGTGCTACCGCATGGGTATACACAGATGCGGCTTCATCCTTTTCCTTCACTTCCCCAACGATGACCACCCCGTCTTCCATTTCGAGTTCGAATGCACATACAGCAGCGCTCGCCGGGAGCGGGAAGACATACTTTGCCTTTCCGGTGGCTTCACTTGATGGGTTATAAAATGTCTGGGTGAGGACTATGCGAGAGGAGACTATGCCATGAAATGGACGGAAATTAGGCCCGAGATAAGCTCAAAAGATAAGGGAGACACTCTGCTAGCGACGTACCATCAACTACCCACGCCTTCACTCTGACCTCTTCTAGTAAAAGATATTCGATCCTGTCTTGTCCATGTGGCTGGTATGCAATGCCTGCGTGCGCTGAGGCCATACGGGTGAACGCGAAACAGAGAACTTGAACAGAATAGTGGTTCCAGTGCGGACGGCGTTCCCCCACCTTTATCTGTAATCGTTAGCTGTATCGGCAGTGATGTGTGGCGATTCAGCCTGGGAGACTCCCCGATATTGGACCCACAACGAAACGTGAGAGGCCCATCGAATGTGGGCGCGCGACTGTTGGCTGGAATCTAGATCTGCCGAAACGGACAAGCGGAAGAACTTTATACATATCAGGTGGTTTGCTTATATAAATTTCATTATCGATTATAATATCACCGATAATTTCTGAGAGAGCGAAGATGCGAGTGAATGGTCCTGCATGTTACTATTGGATCAACTATTGCTGGTGTTATAGTAGTAGCAAGTTTGAAAACATCAGCGAACCTCCGGTCTACAACCTAGTATACAAGACTCCAGAAAGTGTCCTTTATTGACCATTGCCCGGCATACTAGACGCCATTCCAAACAGACCATCATGCATATGCATTGATGCCTAACAATCCAACTGCCATTTGGACCATCCAATCAAAGTTTCTCGTCCCAACTCCACCCGCAGGTGGATAACACGCCTCCACAAACTCCATCGCCTTCTCTGTCACCAACTCCAACAAGTCTGGTACTTCTTGTAGATGTCCCTTCAGATATGCGGCAGTCACCACTGTCGCCCAAACCTTCTTATCGATCCCGCTCTCGTCTCCTTTGCTCAGTACCGCCTCCCCAACGAGGTGGATCAAAAGAGGGCTAGATGAAAATGACCCATCCACCCCCATTTCGTGAATTAAGTCATATACTTCTTGCGAAACACGGTCTGGTTTCGTAGCATCGTCATCCGGACTGACATCCACTTGCTGATGATCTCCAGCGCTCGTGTCTCGCTGAAAGTCAGGTGAAGGGGTACGATCCAGATGAGGAAGAGGGCTTGGAGAGCGAGAGGTCCAGGAGGATTCTTCAAGGGAGCTCAGAGTCGAGAATGTGTCTGTGCTGTGCAGTGATGCAATGCTCCGTCGCCAAAGACTGGATGCAGACGATCTGCGTCTGCGACCTCTGTCGCTTTCGTTCTCGTCAGATTCAAGTCCATCATAAGCTCCAGGGAGCCTCGACTGGCGATGAGAACGAGAGTGAGAATCATTGCTCAACGTCAAGGGGTTGCCTAAGAAGCCGAACACGGATGCGACAAATGAGGATATACCATGGATGATATCGCCGAGGATCGAGGGATTTTGCTCTGGATCATCATCTCCTTGGGTATCCACTGGTAGAGTAGCCCGCTGTGTCCGCCGAAGTCTAGATCTAATCCATCCTTTACTGCTATTTCCGTATCCCCCATCTCTCGGTAGTTCATTCCCTGCTTGAACGGCGACAAAAGACGTGTGCTCGGTAACAAGCTGATACGTCAATCCCAGTCTGACGATGCCGGCTTTTCGGAGATCATCCTCAGATGTCAAGAGCGCATCACTTGGAATCGGAGTAGGAAGTGGCCCGACACCCTCCTGAAGTTCCATGACGAGCTTCCGCGCGGCCAGCGTATGTACAGTGGGAACAGCTGAATCCTCGCTGATGTCCCGGAATGGTTTCACTTTTGTTACACCCACGATCAACTCTTCCGGGTGAGAGCCTCCTTCTTGTCTGGTGATCAGCTTTACATAGGTTGGAATTGTCCTCGAAGATGTAATTGCAAAGACTGCAAGTCGGAGTCCGGAGAGACTTTTGGTTAATGAATGAGGTGCTTGCTGTATTGGGTTTGGAGGTCCAAGCGCAGCGATACCCGCGGGAAGGCTTGACGTCCTCAATGTAGAGAGACTAGTTTGGGGACTAGAAGTGTCGCATCCCCAATCTATATCAATCTGTTCTAAGTTTTTCGAGCGACTTGTATTTAAGAGCAGGGCACATTTTCCGCAGATATCTTCTGCACGAAGTGCAAACAAATATGCACCATTTCCGTATCGAGCGAGCATGGAGCAAACATCGGACGAGACCCCTTTTCCAATCCCCAGAACGAACAAGCGCACGGGCGCATGGGCTGGAGATTTCTGAATTGCATCGGAAATGACTACGAAGGGATCCAAACTATCATTTGGCTGGCATGAACTCAGTTTCGGGCCGGGAAAGAGTTTGAGAAACCGAAACCCACATAAATTTGACCATCGGTTAGTAGGAATACAACTGCGGGGCGATCAAGCCCACGCGAGTCAAATGCAGCTTGAAGAGCATCTGGAATTCTTGTCCCAGGAAAATCGGCACCCATCCCTTGGACATATGACGTCTACGTCCACAAAATATCAAGCGACAGTTTGGGCTGAGCAGAAGAGAGTATTCTTACCGCTTCAAATAAGGACGCTGCATCGAGGCTATGGCTGCTTTGCCATAGTGGCTCGACGACTCCTCCAAAGCTAAAGATATTGAACGTCGTTTGCGTGCTTGGTAAGAGACGGAGTAACATGGATAGGGTTCGCTTTGCGGTTTCAATGGACGATCCGTACATACTGTAAGATCGATCGATGACAAAAATATATTCTTGTGAAATAACCTTTCGAGCGAGGAACTTTGGAACAAGGGTTAGTTGCATCGCTACAGTAAAACCTTCATTTCCTTCAGCTTCCTCCGCAAAGCAGCGGGGTTTATCCAGTCCCTCAGCGTTTATGGTGAGAACGAAGTCGCTAGTCAAAAATTCGTTTGATTTCCAGGTTGCTGACATACGTCGTTGCGATATTCGACCAGTGCGACTTTTGTGGTGTCGAATTTCGATTTGATGTGTAGGGCTACGAATTCCATGTATGACCCCACTCATTTGGACGTCGACACTGATATGAGTTCGAGTTGAGACACCAGCAATAGATGCATCGTGCATGGCTGCAGGTGGCGTCCCATAGCGATTAGTAATGTGCATCGGGAGTTGTAATCGGACATGGTCACGAATTGCTTCATCCAAGAGGTCCATAACAAGCTATGGTAACTTCGTCATATGTATACATGAGGACAGAAAGCGAGTGCATACCGTCAAACGTGTGGTTACCCTTGTCGTGGCAGGGATAGTTCCGACTGAGATTTTGAATACTGCGCAACTAGATAAGCATTGTGACCAACATTCATGGGAATGGAATAAGACTCACTGTCATCTGTGACTCTTTCAACGAGCGCTGTGGCTCTGCCTTGTTCTACCGCATGCATATACGTGAACGCAGCCTCATCCTTTTCCTTCACCTCCCCAATAATTACCACCTCGTCTTCGACCTCGAACTCGAATGCGCATACTGCGGCACTCGCCGGGAGTGGGAAGACATACTTTGCCCTCCCGGTGGCCTCATTCGATGTATTATAAAACTTCTGGGTGAGGACTATGCGAGAAGAGACTGTATCATGAAATAGACAGAGATTAGGTCAGAGAGATAAGTCCAGAACGTAATGGGGTTAGCGTGCAAGCCACGCACCATCGACTACCCATGCCTCCACTCTGACCTCTTCTAGTAGAAGATATTCGGTCTTGTTCTGCCCATGCGGCTGGTGAGCGATCCCTGCGTATGTCGGAGCCATACGGGTGGGCTTGAAGCACGGCAGGAGATAGCGCTTGTTGTGCGGATGGCGTTACCCAACTTTTATTTGCAGTCTTCAGCTGTATCGGCAGTGATATGTAGCGATTCAGCCTGGGAGATGGTCCCCACAACCTAACGTGAGAGGCCATCGGCTGTAGGTGCACGAGTACTGGGATCCGCCAAAATGGACAAGGTGATTCTAGAAGTATGGGTGCAAATTAGTTATTGTGCAACACGCGCTATGGTGATCTCAAGAGGAATCATTCCAAAGCGAGGCTATCGGACCGAACAGCACGGGCATATTTTTGCGCGCAAAGAAAGTCGAGCCATCAATGGTAATACGATACTCACTTGCATCAGAGCTCACCGAGTCCGAGGACTGCGAGTTGCGACCCTCGGACTCTACCGCGACACCCACACTTGGTATGTAAGTGACAGCATAATGAAGTACACATGTCCGAGTCACACTTACTTGAGCATGCGGATATCTTCTCCGGCTAGGAGCGACGAGGCATGAGTTCTTAAATAGTCATGATGCACTAAAATTTGATGAAGTGAGTTATTCAACCCGGCATGGGCTCAAGCATTGGTAGTGGTAATTACATAATATTGCGGTAGCACGATAGGTAGCCTTCTGCAGGAGGCCAGCCATACCACCTGCATGTCTGGGCCTATGGCAAAAGCGGCCATACGCACCTCAGCGTCCTTCCCATCCTCCTAAATGCTGCCGAATTAATCTCATGCCTGGCCGCCACCTCATCTAGTTTGCTGTCCTTAGCAGGATTCACCACCTCCCTGACCGCAGCAGCATCCGGCACCCCACACAGCAGCGCAACCATCCGGTAAAAGCCCCAGCGCGACGTGTATTTTGCGAGCATATATACGTAGGCCAATCTGTTGTGGAAGGGGGCAAAAGGGGGCCTCTTGCAGACGGGAAAGCCGTCGTGCGCCGCCCGGCTGATGGTGAAAAGGACATCGGACGTTTCGCTAACCCTGGTGATGGGTGTCGTGGCGAGGCGGCGCTCACGGAGTTCTTCCCGCAAGCGGGCGCGGTGCCAGCACGCGGGGGTTTGGCGCTGGAGGCCGAGCATTTTGTGCCAGCGAGTTAAGATCGCGTCGGGCCTGAGAGGCATCTTCGTGGGCATACGGTTGTGGGAGTCACCGGGCCAGCCAGGTTGGCTCGAAGGTTCAACAGTGTTTTGCGGTAGAAGCGAATGAGACGTTGTAAGTGCTTTTACTTGGAGGGCGTTAAACTTTGACCCAAACTGGCTGAAAGCCAGATTTTTTCAAGGTTTCCTGACACAGCCTTCTATCTCAACTCTTCCTGCCATCAACTTAGTTGCATTATGCCTCTAGAACAGCCAAATTCTAAGCCAGTAGTCATAGGCATCTACGGCATTCCCGGCTCTGGCAAGACCTTCCTACTCAACAAACTCACTCTAGAACTCAAAGATTCAGAGCATTTTTCCTTCTATGAAGGCTCTGCTATGATTTCATCTCTCGTTTCTGGCGGCCTCGAGGCGTTCCAGAAGCTGCCGGAGCATGACAAGGCCAGATACCGCCAACTTGCCATTACTGCGATCGGCAATGAATGCGCCACCACCGGCCGCGCCGCCATTATCGCGGGCCACTTCATGTTCTGGGCCGAAGGGGAGGAGGCAGGAAAAGTGGTGTGCACTAGGGGTGACCTGAGCACGTATACTCATATCATTTACCTGGGCGTCCCAGCCGAGGTGATTGCCCAACGCAGACTGGACGACTCGGAAAGGAAGCGCGCGGCTGTGTCCATTGAACACCTTCGCAGATGGCAGGAGGAGGAAAAGACACAGCTGCACCGTCTCTGCATGGATCACGGCATCTTGTTCTCAGTGATCGGCTTGGGTCGGTCGTCAGACCTTGTGGCGGATGTTTCGGCGCTAGTACATGACTTCCGGGTCCACACTGAGGAATACAACCTTTGCCGTGCCAAGAGCATTCTGGACCAGGCACTGGGTCGCGGGTCGGAGAAGTTGGGGACGGTCTTGGTTGTGGACGGGGACAGGACGCTGGCCGCAGCAGATACTGGCGCGCTGTTCTGGAGGATGGTTGCCAAGTCTCGAGGCTCTGAGGAGGGAGATCCGTTAAAGGAATTGTTTAGCGGCCCGCTGGGGTATTCATATGCTGCCTTCCGCCAAGCCAATTTGCTGTACGAAGAGGTACACCGCGATCTGCACTTCAGCGATCTTTGCGATGCCGTGGCGATGGAAGTGTCTCTGTACCCCGAGTTCCTGGAACTCCTGAAGCAGGTGGAAGCATCAGAGCACGTCCAGGCGGTTGTTGTTACCTGTGGGCTCGCTACCGTTTGGGAGAGAATCTTGGAGAGAGCAGGTCTCGGCAAGATCAAAACCATTGGCGCCGGACCGATCGGTAACGATGCCATCGTCGTTAACGCTGATGTGAAAGCCGCCTTGGTCGATCATGTTCACACCATTCACCGCTGCCATGTCTTTGCATTCGGAGACAGTCCTCTAGACCTCGACATGTTATCCAAGGCAGATCATGCCGTTGTCGTGGTCGGCGAGGATTGGACTCGGAGCAAGACCATGGAGGCGGCGCTGTTGGATGCTATCGACAACGGCGGTCTTCGAGCGCGGCAAGTCTTGCTGCCCAGCGATGTGTCGCCGCGGTTGGACACCGCCAGGCTTCCCCTGGTAGATATCACAGATCCCAAGTTCATCGAGTTAGTCTTCCGCCGCCCATGTTGCCCCAGCCCTCAAGTCCTTCACGCTACATCCAAGAGCGCTGCCAAACTTCTCATGACGCCAACTCGCGACGCAACCATTGCTGGACCGGCTCTCAGAGATGCCCATCGTCGTGTTGGATGGTATTTGGCAATGGAGTTCCTTGCGGACCTCATCAGCCTTGAGGAATACCGGATCCCACACGTTCAAGGCCATCAGACAGAGGGGCATCGACTCCTCCATGAGCAACGCACGCTGATCGTCGCCCTCATGCGAGGCGGAGAAGCAATGGCCTTCGGTGTCAATGACGCCTTCCCGCTTGCCATGTTCGTCCACGCTAAGCGGCCTGAAGAGATCCTTCCAGATCATGTGGAGCAGCAACACGCCGTGTTGCTGGTGGACTCTGTGATCAACGACGGGAACACGGCGATGCAGTTTATCCGACGCGTAAGGGATCTGCATGCCGGTGCTCAAATCGTGGTAGTGGCTGGTGTAGTTCAGTCCCAAGCTGTCACTGGGGACAGACCACTCG
>JBBPMZ010000651.1:0-11619 GCA_038090575.1 Tylopilus cf. pernanus | reverse complement strand
ACAGGGCGTGATGCCTAGGACCTGAACGACGATGGATGGCTGGAGTGACGGTAAGTTGTGGAGCTGGCATCTATATAGAGGGTGTTAGCAAACGTATCGTTCGGACCGACAAGGAGGGACATACACGCACCGGATTCCAGAGTGACGGTTGTCGCGTCGTGAAGCTAGTGTCTGTGGGGAGGGCGTCGATGAGCACGTCGTCTCGATCCGAGTAGGGTCGACATGCACGTACCAGAGGCAGGAACGCGTGATGCCTAGGACCTGAACGACGATGGATGGCTGGAGTGGCGGTAAGTTGTGGAGCTGGCATCTATATAGAGGGTGTTAGCAAACGTGTCGTTTCGGACCGACAAGGAGGGACATACACGCACCGGATTCCAGAGTGACGGTCGTCGCGTCGTGAAGCTAGTGTCTGTGGGGAGGGCGTCAGTGAGCACGTCGTCTCGATCCGAGTAGGGTCGACATGCACGTACCAGAGGCAGGAACGCAGGGCGTGATGCCTAGACCTGAACGACGATGGATGGCTGGAGTGGCGGTAAGTTGTGGAGCTGGCGTCTATATAGAGGGTGTTAGCAAACGTGTCAATTCAGACCGACAAGGAGGGACATACACGCACCAGAAGCAAGAACTCCAAGTGTGGCGCGTGGACTTGAATGCCAGTGGCAACGGATGGCGGGAGTGGCGGGAGTGTTGAGTTGTGAGGCTGGCGTCTGTGAAGAGGGTGAGCAAACGTGTCGTCTCAGTCCAAGCTGGATCGACGGGCGTGCACGCACCGAGGGCGGGATCACGGGGTGTGGTGTATGCAGTGTCGACACTGTCAAGCTGCGAAAAGTAGGATCTGTGGGGAGGAGAGAAGAGGGAACACGAAGTATCGTCTGACTCAGAGCAATCAGCCGTCATGACCTAGAAGGCAATCTCGAATGCATGGTGGTCGATGTACTTGTTGACGTAGTACGCCTTGAAAATGTCTAGTGAATCTCTACCTTCGGGGTCTAGATCCGTTGGAAGACAATCGCTGCCATAGACAGGGATGAGATGTGCTCCGCGTACAATAGTATGCACATGGATAACTTCTAGTGCCGGTTGGCCGTCCGTATCCAATTCTGGCTGGACGATCCACATTCCAGTGTCTTCGTCAGGCCCGTCTGAGATGGTTGTGAACCACTGGATGAGCGCACATGAGTATTTTCTGCCGTTGTGAACGAATGAGAAAAAAAGAAAGACCCGTCCAACATGAAGTCCTCTCATCCCCGGCATGTCCGGGTCCTTGTTAAGAAAGACCGTATCATAGCGTGGCAACTCCTTTCGCCAAGATGGCGTGCTTCGGATGCACTCTGAGCAAACCCCACCAAGCCCAGACAGATCACTGGGCGCATAAAATGTGGCCGTCGCACTATGAAAGACAGAGACCACCACACAAGTCAGATCAGGTAGCGATCCTGCATCATCCAAATCAGCGTCATCCTCCAATTCATCTGTCTGA
Organism: Tylopilus cf. pernanus; assembly: GCA_038090575.1. Taxonomy (NCBI): domain Eukaryota; kingdom Fungi; phylum Basidiomycota; class Agaricomycetes; order Boletales; family Boletaceae; genus Tylopilus; species Tylopilus cf. pernanus. The sequence goes on along the minus strand of JBBPMZ010000651.1, from coordinate 10,136 downwards.
AGCTGGAGTCGTAGGAAACGTGCGGTAAGTATGGGAAGATTGGGGACGTCCACATGTCGTGCGAGTGCATGGATGCCTTTAGGATAATTGCGAGCTGTCAAACACACAAGGTGAGACCAAACGCTACTATAATTGAATATCATACCTGGTGTCTTAGCGAGACGAACGTAGTTTAGGACACGGTCGGGCGTTGCGCTAGTGTTGCCATAATCTCCAGGTCCTTCATCTAAATCGAGCAACTCAGACTCGGAGTGCGTGTCAGAGTTCCCAGCAATAGTACCAGCGCTACGACTGGCATTCTCGTGTTCGGAAACTTGAAGCAAGGGGCCATCGAGCATGCCATGACTTTCGAAGTGGACTCGTGCGGCTGCTAACTTGTCAAGACGTTGATTGGTTACAAGCATTTGCCCTAGGGCATGAAAACGGCTGGAGCGCCTCCACGGCTTTTTGACGGCCTTGATATGCTTTGACTCGGTAATGGAAGAGCAGAGGCCATTGGGAGCTCCGAATTCTTGTATAAGGTGTCGGTAATGAGTCATAGAATGCTGTCGCGGTAATGAAAAACCTCTTGGGCCCTGATCACGGACACCAGTTTCCTGAAAGATTGTGCGGTAATGGTGAAAGCGTTCCAGTGCAGCTTGAAGATCGTTGAGGGAACTTTCGTTTAATGAATTTCTTCGCGCGTAGTAGCAGAAATCGAGAAACGCTTGGACCGCACGCACCATTTCGGGAGGTACGTGACCATCGATCGCCGGTAAATAGACCTTCATTAATGCTTTTGAGTCGTCGCCAGTCCACTGTTTGAATCGTCGACCCTCTGGAAATCGTCGTAAGTTGGGATACGATGGGACAGCTGCAATTCTGTTTCGAGCAAGAATGTTGCTCCGTTAGCTCTGGTGAACCACCGCGTGACTCCCATCAATCAGACTTGCCTTCGATCAATGTCGTCGAGTAGTCGCTTCGCTTCTGCTTCACCATGGGTAATCTTGAGATACTCGCCGATCCAGGTCACAAGGTGGTCCTTAAAGACCCCCTTGATTAACTGATGGAGTAGATCAGGGGATAGCATCTTGTGAATGTCGGCATGAGGGAAATCGTTCGTAAATGGCTATCAAGTCGTTTAGAAATAAGTACCATTGAGTAAGGGAGAGACCACATACCGTCAGGCCTCCAACAATACCATATCGATCCCAAAGCTGGGCAAAAGAGAAAAACGTCTTGATACAATCTTCAGTATGTCTTTGTGATCTAGGCACGCCGTCCAAGTCCGGGTTGTCAAGCTCACTTGACCGCTTCGTACAGCTGTGGTGGGATTCCGAGTCAACCGCAGTCCAAATATTACTTGCCAGTAAAAGAACTTACAGCGGACACCATCCTTGTACGAGACAGGACAGTAAGATTTGCTCAGGGTAATCAGCTATGTAGGCTGCAAGAGCATAGACTACACGTCGCAGGTGTCCATCAGGACATCGGCGAAGTTCCGCTGTCGACATTCCGCGTCGTAGAGAGGATAAAATGCGTGATAAACTCAAATGAAAAAGTTGACGGCGAAATCTGCGAAACTCTGCGGTTGCTTCATTTTCGCGATCAGCTACAACCGAACAGAAGGGGGTTATTGAGCCTGCTATGGTAAAACAAGATAGAACTTACTCTTCGGAATCGCGAGGAAGGCTAGTAAGACGAGACCATTCTGGTGAGCGCGGCGTGTGTCATTATGGATGTTCCCGATTGAGATGTACAGTGGGTAATAATCGTTTTGACCTGTCGCGACTGAGACGGTAGTCTTGTCGCTCCCTAAAATAATTGGGACCATCATTGCCCCGTGCATGGAGGGTTTCTTTGCGAGTTTATCCTGAGAACAACCAATCCAACTCAGATTATCCAACTGGTGCCAACTAAGTCAATCAAAACGTACCGCATGGCGCCACACCCAATTTCCTGACATAAAATTTTCCCAGCATCGTTCACCTGAATTAACTTCGAACTCTTGGTAAGGGACATAGTCGAAGTGCCCATCAAAATTGCGGTTATCCAGAAGACTCTTGACGACAGCATTCGGATCCCGAAACCAAACGTCGTATGTCTTTTTCATCCACGAGGGTGCCCCATGTTCCGGTATATCACCACAATACTTCATGGTAAAAGTCTCCCACGGAACGTCTCCGTAAGGGATAGCATCTAGTACACGGTGAACGTCAACATGCCCAGTATAGGGAGCCTGACCATTATACGGATGCATTGACGCATTCCACAATTCCATGAGTTTGTCGATGCGTGATTGTGGCATCTGAGTGTCCGAATAAACAAATTCGGCTGTTTCGAACTCGAGACGAGACTCAAAGGGGTACCAGCTTCGGCTTTCATCGCCGTCTTGAGGGGCTGGCGGATCGCCAGGAGTGAGATCTTCCCCAAGCTCGTCCGTAGGAGTAGCTGTATACAAAGATGTGAGTTATTGTACCCCACCCAATAACAGCCGCCGCCTGAAGACTTTACCATCAAGGATGGGGTGATAATTTTTGGTGGAAAGTAAAGGATCGTTCCCTATCAGGGGTGGAGGCGAGTCCAACCGAACGGGGGTGCTCTGACTCAGTGTTGTAGCCCGCGTGTTGCCAGTGCGGGAAGCAGCTCGATGGATACGGTTGACATGCTGGGTTAGTCCTGCTCGGTTTTTGGCCTTGAAGGGACAAAATTGACACTGCAAGTCGTGTCCGCCAGAAGAGGCTGAAAGCTGTGACGTGGACATGGTAGTAACGTGCTAGAACACACCTAGACTATGTAATCTCTTCGTCCTGAAATAACAAAGGTCAACACCACAACACCCGTTGGCATTTAAACTCGAACTTTGTCCCTCACCAGCCTCAGCCCTAGTAGTGAAATTCTTCTTGTTTGTTTCATCGCCCTACTCTTTCGTGACTTTGCTCTCATTCCCACTCGTTCAATTTCACATTCATTTGATCGTACAACTCATTCCGTTTGCGTTTGCCTCCGCCCACTCGTTCCCTTCCAATTATCTGCTTTAACATGGTTCAAACCCGTGACAGGAACAAGAGCACTCACCCTGGTCAAGTTGTGGCCCCAGGTGTTCGTAGATCTAAGGGGCAAGCTGCAGCGGAGCGGGAAGCGAAAGCCGCGTCCGCCCAGCAGAAACAAATTGAACAGATGGAGCGTATGGCTGCCCTAGCGTCTTCGGAGCAGCGGATGATGGCCGAAAGCCAGTCTGCAATGGAGCAGGCAGCGAGGCCGCCATTGTCGTCGCAAACCTACAAAATAGGTAGTACCCGAAACTCGCAAGCCCACACCCCGAGCCCACCAGGTACGAAGGAATTCATCATAGGTTAATTTGAGCCATCGGCTGCGCGAAAGCTGATCTTCTTTGGCCTATCAGGATTACTCTCAAACGATGGCAAAAAAGGGCGAAAGCGTACATCACCATTGGTGAGTGACCTTGAGAAGGATAGGTATGTCCACGCTGCAAATACAAGTCAACATTAATAAGTATTGATATTGTTAAGTAGGCAAACGAACAAGCGAACGAAACCTACCAAACCTTCTGGTTTGAATGCATTAGCATTACGTGAGAGCTCGAGGTCTAGGTCCCAAACACCTAGTCACGGTGTACAATCTACCCCGGGCCTCTCCAGTACAAACCGCGACCGTGGAACCTCCCATTCTCGTACTCCATCGCTCTCTCAGCTTCCGTCGCAGCTCCCATCATCTGGTGGTAGTATTAATATCTCGAAACCTGCAAGTCGTAACTTCCGAACCGGTGTTCGTTATACCGACTCGGAGCCCCAAGTCCCTGGACCCGAGGAGATGCCAGTAAATGAATACGATGGTTTTCACGAGGAGGACGAGTCGATGGAGCGCCACGAGTTTCGTGATGAACGAACCATAGCAAAAGTGAGTGAATCCAGTAGCTTCCGACAAGGTCTGTAATGATGGGCACTGGCAATGCCGACTGATCCGTAGACGCTCGTCGAAGTCGTTAGTAATCATTCCTCAGGCTGTGGACGCTCGAACCGTGACCACAAGCCAGCTCCCAGTGGGGTAACTAATCAAGCCCATGTGTCTCAGCCAAAGTCACTTCCCGAGGGCGTTTTGGATCGTTTCCAAGAGAACTTTGTTCCGACGCTACTTGCTGTGTATGGTGTTTTTCCAAATCCATGGAGTATTTCTTTCCCACTCCAAGAGACCATCGCGAACCTGTGGCCTATTGTTTTTCCAAACATTCCCTATCATAAGAATCTAGGTGGTCCGGGAACGCACCTGTTTCGACAGGTAAGTTTCATATCAATCATCTTCCGTTTTACTATTTCACGGATGAGCATGATATGTAGGCTCGTCAACGTGTCTATGACTGGCATAGCAAATTTGCTGATGCCGCAGAGAAGGCTGCAGCAGCCTGGTTTGACTCTGACAAATTTTCAGATGACGAGGACCGTGCGACGTGGGCCACCTGGGCGATTGATGAGGCACAAGGGTTCCCCTTCATCTTCGAGTATCTTCAACCGTCTTCAAAGGTACATTCCTAATTCAAGTCATTTTTTAAAGCCAATTCAGTCATTCATAGCGAGGCATCAGAGCCTATCGAGCGCCGCTGATTCTGCAAACGCTTTCGTTTCATTACACGCGGATTGCGAAGGCAGTCTCGTGCCCTCAAATTAAGGGCTACCCTTGTGGCGCGCTTACCTTAGCGACTGTTGCTGTGAGTCTGCAATTACGTTTTCGTGCCATATTGTTGATTATACGTTTATCTAGGTCGAACGAGCCATTTCAATGTGGCTGCCGGCTGGACGTCGTAACGAGGAAAGCCGAAAATTGGCTGGAACATTTTCTGGAACTGCCAATGGTGGGAGATGGGGCCAGAGTAGTGCCTCGTACGCGTTATCAATTAGAAACCTCACGGAACCAGCATGGGAAGATATCGAGACCAAGCCTGAGGTGCTCGAGCTCACCAAGAAAGGTATGCGGTGCAAAGCCCTCACCGCCAAAGACACGCGTGCCTGCATTGTCGATTGCAACTCTGACCTCGACATGAGTGATAATGAGTCTCTGGAGCAAGACTGTGATGCCGCTTTGGAAGAGCATAGCATTGAAGGCTCGCCACTGCCGCTGGACTCGGACGCTTTCAATGACGATAACCTTATTATCGATCCCTCTCTCGATTCTGCTATGTCACACTGGACTTCGGGCCTTCGTGTTGATCTCCACAGCCACCAGAGTCACTCGTCTACCTCATTCCAGCACATGGATGCCACGGACCCAGAATTGCGTCTTCCAACCACCGCTTGCTCTCTTGACTCAGACACTGGGACAACGCTACCACTACTCCCTGCCGCACCGTTTAACTTCGATGCGGGTGCAACTTGCACAAACCAGACCTCCGGCATGACTCGGAATGAGGATTACCGCAGGATTGACCTGCTTCGACCCGAAGAGGACGCAGGTTTTCAGACTGAGGCAGATTCCTCGACCCGCTTCAAGTTTCCCCCCGTTACTGCGCCACAGCGTCGCGAGTCCCTTGCACCCTACATGTCTTCGGGTTTCGCCTACCATAACAAGCTTGCGGGTGGCCCAACTGTGACACCAGGCCCGCTCTCCAACACCATCGAAGACGACCGCCATTGATCACTATCAAACGCAGAACATCAGCATTCCGGTTGCGAGTATACCCGACTTTCTTCATCCTTATTGTTCTATTTCTATTCACCCGATAATCCTTTTATCCCTTTTTGTATTTCCTCGTTCATGGACTCAACATTGCAGTTTCCGCGTAGTAACCGTAACAAGACTTATCTAACACTTAATATACCAAGATGAACTCTGTGGAGACATTCTTACCCACGAGTTGTTCGTACTCTGGACGTTATCTAAGAGAAGTTTGAACTCACGATCATACAATTCAATACCGCAACGAGTCACAACAAGGACACTATTATACAAGGTACTGGCAACATATACGGGCATGGTCCGATACTGAGACAAAATACAGGGAAGTGACATACACGAGTCGCATAATCTAACGCTAGCCGAGCTACTCGCCACCCACTTCTTCGGGATCAGATACCGTCACATAACGAGATGAGCCAAGAATGGCAATGACGCGATCAACTCGTCCTTGTCTACGACGTCCGGGCACGCCGTGTAGCACGAGTTTCAACACAAGGAGCCGGAGAGGAAGTAGGTGAGTTAGATCCAGATCCGGAGGAGGGAACGTAGCTAGCGTCGTCCACGTCGTTGATTGAGCGTTTACTACCGCGAAAGTTTTCATTGACCCAATCCTGATATCTCTCATGCGCAGTGCGCTCGGCTGCACTGGCGATGCTGATCCGGCAGAGACGCCAATTGAAATTCCACGACATCTGGGTAGCCTCGAGGTCTGCAGTATCAACACCAGGGTCCAGCCTCTTGGAGTAGCCCACAATCGCATCCTTGACCTTCCGCAACCCTCCGCGAAGCATAACATCCACCGGTGCCATGTCGAGGTTCGGAAACAGTGTCTAGGGTTTTTCTGAGGCTTAAGCACGATAATATTGCTGTTCACTTACGCCTTTGGCCATCACCCTGGCCCCTCGCTCGGCAATGTTGATCTTCTGCTCGCCATCCTTGATCCAAACGTAATAGTCGACGGCGTAGATTCGGCACCATGGGTGCTGCTCGACCACAACTGGACCAAGGAACTGTGCGTCCTCCGCAGATGGCGTCATCAACTCCACGAATTGCTCCAGTGTGCATTCATTAACACGACAGAATCGTTTCCATGCAGGTGAGCCTTCCTTGGGACATTGATACTTGAGTTCTTCGAGGATCACCATCATCACCATCACGACTTCCGGGTGTGCATCGATCTCACGTTGTAGTTTACTCTCTAGCGTGTCTCGATTCTGGGAGAAGGCGCACTCGCCCAGGAACACCACTTCAGTACCTAGGCGCTTCCCTGACAGGCGTGAGAGTGTTAGCGCGATGTCTGGTACTGCGCCAAACGCCCCATCCGCGGACTCAAGTTTATAGTTCATTTCCACCATAGGGGAAACGAGCTCTTCATTATAAGGGAGGCTGCTGACCATCGGGATGAGTGCGTGACTCAACCTGGTCAAGACGGATTCATGGGCCGGTCTTGCCCACTGGAAAATGATGCTATCATTAGAATGGATCAACCTATGGAAGTTTGAGGGACCAAGACGATCAATGCACGTAACGTAAACCATACCTCGGTTTCACTGAAATGAGGTCTTTCTCCATGATATCGGAGACAACCGCGAGTTCACGGGGAGTACATCCTTCAAAAACCTATGGCATCGGAAGTACATATCAACAATTTGAATATAATTCGGTTGGTGTATCACAAGTATGTACAAACCTTTACTAAGACATCGGATTCAGAAGTATCATGTTTGTCCCTACGGAGCACGAGATGCCTCAAAATGGCACCGAACCTTTCTAGAAGGGAATTTATGAGAAGGCGTGAATTCATAACAGAGTTGAATAATCTCAAACCTACCTGACGTGGGGAGATTGTCGATCCCGAGGTCAGAAAGCCCAGGCAGTAGCTCAAGGAGAGACGGTAAGGTTGCTGTAGCCTGAGTGTCATTTTAGTTCGATTAAATAGTGGATACGACTTACTCTTGGATGAAAGAGCTTGTCTTGTGGATTGGTCAGAAGACTGCTTTGAAACGACTTTGGGGGGCATAATCGACTTTTGAGCTGTAACAGATATTGGTGCCACCCGGGTCCTTGTTGCTGCGCTTGTATCGGGTCCATGAGAGCAACTCAGTGGGCGGAATGTGCTCGGCGAATAATATGTGTAGGCAAGGCCCGGGCTTTCAGTTGCTGTGAGAGACATCATGATGGAGGTGAGCGGTTGAGAAGGGTTATTACACTTGAAAGTAGTGCAGAATCAACGTACCAACCCGAGTATGGGGTCTCCTTAGGGCCTGCGCAGCTTCACCGGAGCAAATATGGCCTTTCCGTCGACGGAGTCGCATCAGGAGTGCCGTCAGTGGAGTCAGCGAGGCGAGATCCGCCGCACTGGCACGCTGAGTCGATGACTAATAAGCTGGAGGGGGAAATGCCACTGGTCAGTGAGTTTTGAAGGTTTCAAACTGAACATTCTATCATCAAACAAACCTTCGAGTGGTGCCAGTTTGAAGCATGCCAAAGCCCGTACAGCAGTCGACTTGGAAATTGTTCGTGTGGATGGTAGATATCGGGTTGGGGCGAAATTGGGAATAGGATCTGATTGTAAGCTTCGGAATTTCTCAAATTTGAGGTTCAGACTTCGTTTGTTTAAGTAACCGGCAGAGTCTGAACTTACCATATTATACTTTGTAGAGTCCCAAGATTCAAATTTCAACAGTGACTAGCCCCCCAGTGGACTTGTCGTGCTTCAACTGTACACTCTCTACCGACGTGCGTCGCTTCTCTTTCTAAGATTATTATCCACTCATTCACATTCGTATACCCCGGTGGAATTTGCAGACTATTATGCACCATCGGGCAGTATTCTGGTCACGATACGGCACAACGAATCGTTGGCGCAGCTGTCTCATCTCATTATCACACTCGGACGTGCCAAGATGCTGGCCGGGTTCTGAGCGGACGAGGTCTTCCTTAGGCTGATTGCTGTAGAGGTGAATACATGCCTCCCTATGGTATCGTCATGATAACTGCCTGATCTCACACCTCCCTCCATAGATGTAACCGCAAACTTGCCCTCCTCCCCCTGCAATCCTCCTTTTCTCCGTGACCCTCCCATTCTCGTTCACACCACTCCCGCACCTGCACCCCTTCTCCTCGCGGCTATCTCCTCGTATCCAGCCCATCCACGCCGTTTTTCGAAAGAAAACGTCAGGACTCGTGAAGTGATCAACCTGTTCGTAAAGAGAGATTCCAACTCATTGTGCGTGTATTCATGTATGCGATCCACCTTTCTCCGACCCTCTCATTAACGTAAAGAACTTCCCATCCGTGGCAGGTACGGTCGCTGTTCATCCGAGGTATCCATTCCAGATGCCCTGCCCCATTCTATACCTCATTTCAGTCTTCCCCTCCCCTAATCTCCATGCCCTCTCTGTCCCCGACTTGTTCTCCCACTAATCGTATACCTCTAGCGCGTTGTACATGACTATCTGTCCCTGGTATGCGAGATGGTGTACGTCTATCAAACTACCGAAACGACATGTCAGGCCAACTCTTTTCACAGATGCCACCCTCTTACCTTGCCACTGCCGCCACTTGAACTCCAGCCATCTATCATCATGCCAGTCCATCTGCCACTGGCATGTCTCGTGTTCCCACCCTTGATGCGTGCATATCAATCCAACTCGGACCAAGACGGCACGTTTACTAACACACTCCACAGATGCTACCTTCGTGACTCCACACTACCGCCATTCCACATCCGTCATTACGCTTACTTCAAGCCTCGGAGCACGAGAATACCGGTCATGGGGCTACCGCCATTGCTGGGAACTTGGACTCGGACTCGGAGACCATCGCAACGCCTGCGCAACGCCCGATCGCGTCCTAAACTACGTTCGTCTAGTTAAGACACTGGGTATGATACTCAACTATGCTAGCGTTTTGGCTCACCTCTTGTGTTTGATAGCTCGCAATTATTCTCAACCGTCCTGGACGGGCCCGACGAGGACACTGGAATAAGATCTGTCCAGCCAGAGTCGGACACAGATGGCCAACCGGTACTAGAAGTCATCCATGTGTGCACCATTCTACGTGGAGCACATCTCACGATCCGGCCTCCGGTGCGTGCACACCAATTCCAGTCGGACTGAGACGTTTGCCAATCCCCTCCCTACAGATGCCACTTCACGACTCAACGCCACCGTCATCTAGTCATCCGTCATCGTTCAGGTCCACGTATCACGCCTTGCGTTCCTGCCTCTGGTACGTGCATGTCGATCCTACTCGGATCGAGACGACGTGCTCACTGACGCCTTCCCCACAGACGCTAGCTTCACGACGCGACAACCGTCACTCTGGAATCCGGTGCGTGTATGTCCCTCCTTGTCGGTCCGAAACGACACGTTTGCTAACACCTTCTATATAGATGCCAGCTCCACAACTTACCGCCACTCCAGCCATCCATCGTCGTTCAGGTCCTAGGCATCACGCCCTGC
>JBBPMZ010000650.1:0-11625 GCA_038090575.1 Tylopilus cf. pernanus | reverse complement strand
GATGAAGACTAAACAAAACGAAATAGCGTACCGCTTCATTCAAAGAGTTCATGTCGAGTGCACGGCTACGCCTCCACAGGCTCGTAACATTGGTACCAAAGCTGAAGATGTTGAACATCGTCTGCCCGCTCGGCAGAAGACGTAATAACATCGTCAACGTTCTTTTGGCTGTCACGATTGAAGCGCCTGCCATACTGCCCGACCGATCGATAATAAAGATATATTCTTGTGAGAGTATTTTTGGAGTTAAAAACTTCGGAACGAGAGTTAACTGAATCGCGGTAGTAAATCTGTCGCTGTCTCCGGCCTCCTCCACAAAGCACCTGGGCTTGTCGAGCCCCTCGGCATGTATCGTGACCACGAAGTCTTTTTTCAAGAATTCAGACGACTTCCAGACTGCGGACATGCGCCGTTTTGATTTGTCACCGGAATATTTCTCGTAGCAGAGGACTTCGATCTTATGCGTGGGACTGCCAATGTTATATATAACATCGCTCGTCTGGATGTCGACATTGATGCGAACTCGTGTACGGGAGTCCGCAGCAGAAGTATTTTGCATGGCCAGGGGTGGGGTACCATAGCGCTCAGCGATGTGCATTGGGAGTTGGAGTCGAATGCGATCGTGTAAACCCTCGTCCAGTAGATCCATCAGGAACTGAAAGTCAAAACATGAATTATGTATGTGGGTGTGAACATGACACGAGTATTCACTGTCAAGTGCGCGATCACCCTTATTGTAGCAGGGATAGAACCGACTGAGATCGTAAATACTGTGCGACAAGATGAGCACGTTAGCCAGCATCTGTGGGCAAAAACGAAGACTCACTGTCATCCGTGACTCGTTCAACGAGCGCTGCCGTCTTGCCCTGCGCTACCGCATTGGTATACACGGATGCAGCCTCATTCTTTTCCTTTACTTCCCCGACGATGACCACCCCGTCTTCCATCTCGAGCTTGAACGCGCATACAGAGGCGCTCGCAGGGAGCGGGAAGACATACTTTGCCTCTCCGGTGGCTTCACTTAATGAGTTATAAAATGTCTGGGTGAGGACTACGCGAGAGGAGACTATGAAATGGACAGAAATTATGTAAGTCCGAGTTGAGCTCGAAAGATAAGGGAGACACTCTGCCGGCGACACACCATCAACTACCCACGCCTTCACTCTGACCTCCTCTAGTAAAAGATATTCGATCTTGTTTTGTCCATGTGGCTGGTGTGCAATGCCTGCGTGCATTGGGGTCATACGGGTGAACACGAAATGGAGAACTTGAAGAGAACAGCCTGACTCGGAGTGGTTCCAGTGCGGATGGCGTTCCCCCGCTTTTATCTGTAATCGTTAGCTGTATAGGCAGTGATGCTGTGGCGATTCAGCCTGAGAGGCGCCTCAATATTGGACCCAACCAAATGTGAGAGGCCCATCGAGTGGCGACAGGAATCTAGATCTTCCAGGGTGGATAGGTGGAAGAACTTTATACATGCACCCCTGGCATGATTCAATAGGTACGCTCAAAGTTGAGCGAGTTCGCACTGCACGACGCACCGTACCGCGCCGCACCAAAGGCGACCCCCATGTAAACAGACAATTAGCAAAAATGCGGGATGAGGGTCAGAATTCAGCACTGATATGAAGTGCTTAGGCCTTGATTTTCAGGCGCATTGTCAACAGTTACTGGTGCAAATTGAACATTTTAAAGTCTTTTCTTGCTACACACAGCGGAATACAATCAACATTCGAAAAGATCAATTAATCATCGCGGTCACCCTGGCAGACGGTCTCACTGTGGTTGGACATTCAGCAATCCTGCAGCCATTCGGACTAGTTCATCAAAGCTTCTCGTCCCATTTCCACCCACCGCATTGAACGACTCCACGAACTCCTTTGCCTTCTCCGTTACCAGCTCCAACAAGTCCGGTTCGGCCTGTAAATTGTCCTTCATGTACGCGGCGGTCATCACCGTCACCCAAACCTTTCTGTCGACCCCAATCTCGTCTCCCTTATTCAACACCGCATCCCCAACGAGCCGAATCAAAAGAGGAGTAGCCGAAAATGACCCATCCACCGCCATCTCAAGAAAGAGGTCATACACTGTTTGGGAAACACGGTCCGGCCTCATAGCTGCGTCACCCAGACCGACGTTCGTTGGCCGATGACCTCCAGCGCCCGGAACCTGCTGAAAGTCAGGCGAAGGAGCACGGTCGACCGGGTCTTGGAGCACAGGAATGGGACTGGGAGAACGAGAAACTGTCCAACAAGAGCTACAGGAAGATCCTTCAAGGGAACTCAAAGTGGAAAATGTGTCAGTGCTCCGTTGAGATGAGACGCTTCGTTGCCGTGGCGGACTGGTGGTCTGCGGGCGGCCACGACCTCTGCTGCTCTCGTTCTCGCCGGACTCGGAGCCGTCATACGCTCCAGGGAGCCTCGGCGCCGGGTGGTGAGAGCGAGAGCGAGAACCATTGTCGGACACCACTGGGTTACCCAGGAAACCAAACAGGGACGTGATGAACGAAGATACGCCGTTGATGAAGCCATCGAGGAGAGTGGGCTCTTCGGAGATGTCCTCCTGGGGCTCTTGATCGACCTGCCGTGTCGGGCGAAGCCTCGATCTTATCCATCCATTTCTGCCGCTTCCACGTTCCCTATTCCTCATCCGTTCATTCCCTTTGCGAACCACAACAAATGAGGTATGCTCGGTTACAAGCTGATACGTCAAGCCGAGCCTAACAATGCCAGCCTTCCGCAGATCCTCTTCGGAAGCTAATAAAGCATCTCCAGGAGCTGGGGTAGGGAGAGGCCCGACTCCATCATCCAATTCCATAACTAGTTTTCGAGCTGCCAGTGTGTGGATAATGGGAACGATCGAATCTTCGTGTGTGTCGCGGAATGGTTTCACTTTTGTTACCGGCACGCGGAGCTCCTGAGGTTGAGGCTCCCCCTCAAGTTTGGTGAACAACTTGACCACATTCGGAACGGTCTCCGACGACATAATTGCAAACACGGTGAACCGGATTCCAGTGAAAATTTTTGTCAGTGAATGGGGTGCTTGCTGCACGAGTGGAGGAGGCCCAAGCGCGGGGAGGCCCGCAGAGAGGCTCAACGGCGTGCTTGGTGAAGGTAAACTGCCATGAGGAGAAGAGCCGCATCCCCAGTCGATATCGATACTTTCTATGTTCTTTGAGCGACCTGCATTCAAAAGCCGCGCACATTTCCCGTATATAGCTTCTGCAGAGAGTGCGAACAATGCCTCTCCATGGCCATGTCTTGCGAGTCTAGTACATATGTCAGAAGAGACCTCTTCCCCGATACCGAGAACGAATAGGCGCGTCGGCGCAACGGGGGGTGACGTGTTAATAGCATTGGAGATAACCGCCCAAGGGTTCAAGTTTGGGTTTGGCTAGGGTAGACCCAGTTATTAAAGCGCGCCTAGGAAACTAGGCTACGTACATTGATACCGCCATCAGTTAGTAAAAACACGACCGCAGGGCGATCAAGCTGACGTGAGTTGAATGCTGATTGAAGGGCACTGGGAATTTCCGTTCCACCGTAATCGGCATCCATGCTTGCAACATGCAGAGTCTACGGCACAATGTAACTGATTAAGACTAAACAAACAAAAAAACGTACTGCTTCATTCAAAGAGTTCACCTCGAGTCCACGGCTGCACCCCCACAGGCTCGTAACATTGGTACCAAAGCTGAAGATGTTGAACATCGTCTGCCCGCTCGGCAGAAGACGTAATAACATCGTCAACGTTCTTTTGGCTGTCACGATTGAAGCGCCTGCCATACTGCCCGACCGATCGATGATAAAGATGTATTCCTGTGAATGTATTTTTGGAGTTAAAAACTTCGGAACGAGGGTCAGCTGAATCGCGGTAGTAAATTTGTCGCTCTCTCCGGCCTCCTCTACAAAGCACCTGGGCTTGTCGAGTCCCTCGGCGTGTATCGTGACCACGAAGTCTTTTTTCAGGAATTCAGGCGACTTCCAGACTGCGGACATACGCCGTTTTGATTTGTCACCGGAACGACCCTTGTAGCGGAGGACTTCGATCTTATGCGTGGGACTGCCGATGTCGTATATAACATCGCTCGTCTGGATGTCGACATTGATGCGAACTCGTGTACGGGAGTCTGCAGCAGAAGTATTTTGCATGGCCAGGGGTGGGGTACCATAGCGCTCAGCGATGTGCATTGGGAGTTGGAGTCGAATGCGATCGTTTAACCCTTCGTCTAACAGGTCCATCAAGAACTGCAAGCAAAATATGAGTTATGCTTGTGAAAGTGAACATGGCACAAGTACTCACTGTCAAGTTCGCGATCACCCTTGTCGTAGCAGGGATAGATCCGACTGAGATCGTGAATACTGCGCGGGAAAGACGATGAATGGCTTGGCCAGCACCTGTGGGAAAGAACGAGGACTCACTGTCATCTGTGACCCTTTCAACGAGCGCTGCTGTCTTGCCCTGTGCTACCGCATGGGTATACACAGATGCGGCTTTATCCTTTTCCTTCACTTCCCCAACGATGACCGCCCCGTCTTCCATCTCGAGCTCGAATGCACATACAGCAGTGCTCGCCGGGAGCGGGAAGACATACTTTGCCTTTCCGGTGGCTTCACTTGACGAGTTATAAAATGTCTGGGTGAGGACTATGCGGGAGGAGACTATGTCATGAAATGGACGGAAATTAGGTCCGAGATAAGCTCAAAAGACAAGGGAGACACTTTGCCAGCGACGCACCATCAACTACCCACGCCTTCACTTTGACCTCTTCTAGTAAAAGATATTCAATCTTGTCTTGTCCATGTGGCTGGTGTGCAATGCCTGCGTGCGCTGAGGCCATGCGGGTGAACGCAAAACAGAGAACCTGAAGAGAATAGTGGTTCCAGTGCGGACGGCGTTCCCCCACCTTTATCTGTAATCGTTAGCTGTATCGGCAGTGATGTGTGGCGATTCGGCCTGGGAGATTCCCTGATATTGGACCCACAACGAAACGTGAGAGGCCCATCGAATGTGGGCGCGCGACTGTTGGCTGGAATCTAGATCTGCCGAAACGGACAAGCGGAAGAACTTTATACATATCAGGTGGTTTGCTTATATAAATTTCATTATCGATTGTCAGTCGGAGATGATATCACCGATAATTTCTGAGAGAGCGAAGATGCGAGTGAATGGTCCTGCATGTTACTATTGGATGCTGGTGTTATAGTAGTAGCAAGTTTGAAAACATCAGCGAACCTCCGGTCTACAACCAAGTACACAAGACTCCAGAAAGTATCGTTTATGATTACATAATGACCATTGGCCGGCATACTAGACGCCATCCCAAATAGACCATCAGGCATTGATGCCTAACAATCCAACTGCCATTTGGACCATCCAATCAAAGTTTCTCGTCCCAACTCTACCCGCAGGTGGATAAAACGCCTCCACAAACTCCATCGCCTTCTCTGTCACCAACTCCAACAAGTCTGGTACTTCTTGTAGATGTCCCTTCAGATATGCGGCAGTCACCACTGTCGCCCAAACCTTCTTATCGATCCCGCTCTCGTCTCCTTTTCTCAGTACCGCCTCCCCAACGAGGTGGATCAAAAGAGGGCTAGATGAAAATGACCCATCCACCCCCATTTCGTGAATTAAGTCATATACTTCTTGCGAAACACGGTCTGGTTTCGTGGCATCGTCATCCGGACTGACATCCACTTGCTGATGATCTCCAGCGCTTGTGTCTCGCTGAAAGTCAGGTGAAGGGGTACGATCTAGATGAGGAAGAGGGCTTGGAGAGCGAGAGGTCCAGGAGGATTCTTCAAGGGAGCTTAGAGTCGAGAATGTGTCTGTGCTGTGCAGTGATGCAATGCTCCGTCGCCAAAGACTGGATGCAGACGAACTGCGTCTGCGACCTCTGTCGCTTTCGTTCTCGTCAGATTCAAGTCCATCATAAGCTCCAGGGAGTCTCGACTGGCGATGAGAACGAGAGTGAGAATCATTGCTCAACGTCAAGGGGTTGCCTAAGAAGCCGAACACGGATGCGACAAATGAGGATATACCATGGATGATATCGCCGAGGATCGAGGGATTTTGCTCTGGATCATCATCTCCTTGGGTATCCACTGGTAGGGTAGCCCGCTGTGTCCGCCGAAGTCTAGATCTAACCCATCCTTTACTGCTATTTCCGTATCCCCCATCTCTTGGTAGTTCATTTTCTGCTTGAACGGCGACAAAAGACGTGTGCTCGGTAACAAGCTGATATGTCAATCCCAGTCTGACGATGCCGGCTTTTCGGAGATCATCCTCAGATGTTAAGAGCGCATCACTTGGAATCGGAGTAGGAAGTGGCCCGACACCCTCCTGAAGTTCCATGACGAGCTTCCGCGCGGCCAGCGTATGTACAGTGGGAACAGCTGAATCCTCGCTGATGTCCCGGAATGGTTTCACTTTTGTTACACCCACGATCAACTCTTCCGGGCGAGAGCCTCCTTCTTGTCTGGTGATCAGCTTTACATAGGTTGGAATGGTCCTCGAAAATGTAATTGCAAAGACTGCAAGTCGGAGTCCGGAGAGACTTTTGGTTAATGAATGAGGTGCTTGCTGTATTGGGTTTGGAGGTCCAAGCGCAGCGATACCCGCGGGAAGGCTTGACGTCCTCAATGTAGAGAGACTAGTTTGGGGACTAAAAGTGTCGCATCCCCAATCTATATCAATCCGCTCTAAGTTTTTCGAGCGACTTGTATTTAAGAGCAGGGCACATTTTCCGCAGATATCTTCCGCACGAAGTGCAAACAAATATGCTCCATTGCCGTACCGGGCGAGCATGGAGCAAACATCGGACGAGACCCCTTTTCCAATCCCCAGAACGAACAAGCGCACGGGCGCATGGGCTGGAGATTTCTGGATTGCATCGGAAATGACTACGAAGGGATCCAAACTATCATTTGGCTGGCATGAACTCAGCTTCTGACTGGGAAAGAAAGTTTGAGAAACCGAAACCCACATAAATTTGACCATCGGTTAGTAGGAATACAACTGCGGGGCGATCAAGCCCACGCGAGTCAAATGCGGCTTGAAGAGCATCTGGAATTCTTGTCCCAGGAAAATCGGCACCCATCCTTTGGACATATGACGTCTACGTCCACAAAATATCAAGCGACAGTTTGGGCTGAGCAGAAGAGAGTATTCTTACCGCTTCAAATAAGGACGCTGTATCGAGGCTATGGCTGCTTTGCCATAGTGGCTCGACGACTCCTCCAAAGCTAAAGATATTGAACGTCGTTTGCGTGCTTGGTAAGAGACGGAGTAACATGGATAGGGTTCGCTTTGCGGTTTCAATCGACAGTCCGTACATACTGTAAGATCGATCGATGACAAAAATATACTCTTGTGAAATAACCTTTCGAGCGAGGAACTTTGGAACAAGGGTTAGTTGCATCGCTACAGTAGAGCCTTCATTTCCTTCAGCTTCCTCCGCAAAGCAGCGGGGTTTATCCAGTCCCTCAGCGTTTATGGTGAGAACGAAGTCGCTAGTCAAAAATTCGTTTGATTTCCAGATTGCTGACATACGTCGTTGCGATATTCGACCAGTGCGACTTTTGTGGTGTCGAATTTTGATTTGGTGTGTAGGGCTACGAATTCCATGTATGACCCCACTCATTTGGACGTCGACGCTGATATGAATCCGAGTTGAGACACCAGCAATAGAAGCATCGTGCATGGCTGCAGGTGGCGTCCCATAGCGATTAGTAATGTGCATCGGGAGTTGTAATCGAACATGGTCACGAATTGCTTCATCCAAGAGGTCCATAACAAGCTATGGTAGCTTCGTCATATGTACACATGAGGACAGAAAGCGAGTGCATACCGTCAAACGTGTGGTTACCCTTGTCGTAGCAGGGATAGTTCCAACTGAGATCTTGAATACTGCGCGACTAGATAAGCATTGTGACCAACATTCATGCAATGAAATAAAGACTCACTGTCATCTGTGACTCTTTCAACGAGCGCTGCGGCTCTGCCTTGTTCTGCCGCACGCATATACGTGAACACAGCTTCATCCTTTTCTTTCACCTCCCCAATAATGACCACCTCGTCTTCGACCTCGAACTCGAATGCGCATACTGCGGCGCTCGCTGGGAGTGGGAAGACATACTTTGCCCTTCCGGTGGCTTCATTCGACGTATTATAAAACTTCTGGGTGAGGACTATGCGAGAAGAGACTGTATCATGAAATCGACAGAGATTAGGTCAGAGATAAGTCCCGAAGGTAATAGAGTTAGCGTGCAAGCCACGCACCATCGACTACCCATGCCTTCACTCTGACCTCTTCCAGTAGAAGATGTTCGGTCTTGTTCTGCCCATGCGGCTGGTGAGCGATCCCTGCGTATGTCGGAGCCATACGGGTGGGCTTGAAGCACGGTAGGAGATAGCGTTTGTTGTGCGGATGGCGTTACCCAACTTTTATTTGCAGTCTTCAGCTGTATCGGCAGTGATATGTAGCGATTCAGCCTGGGAGATGGTCCCCACAACCTAACGTGAGAGGCCATCGGCTGTAGGTGCACGAGTACTGGGATCCGCCAAAATGGACAAGGTGATTCTAGAAGTATGGGTGCAAATTAGTTATTGTGCAACATGCGCTATGGTGATCTCAAGAGGAATCATTCCAAAGCGAGGCTATCGGACCGAATAGCACGGGCATATCTTTGCGCGCAAAGAAAGTCGAGCCATCAATGGTAATACGATACTCACTTGCATCAGAGCTCACCGAGACTGCGAGTTGCAACCCTCGGATTCTACCGCGACACCCACACTTGGTATGTAAGTGACAGCATAATGAAGTACACATGTCCGAGTCACACTTACTTGAGCAGGCGGACATCTTCTCCGGCTAGGAGCGGCGAGGCATGAGTTCTGAAATAGTCATGACGCACTAAAATTTGATGAAGTGAGTTATTCAACCCGGCATGGGCTCAAGCATTGGTAGTGGTAATTACATAATATTGCGGTAGGTAGCCTTCTGCAGGAGGCCAGCCATATCACCTGCATGTCTGGGCCTATGGCAAAAGTGGCCACACGCACCTCAGCGTCCTTCCCATCCTCCTAAATTCTTCCGGATTAATCCCATGCCTGGCCGCCACCTCATCTAGTTTGCTGTCCTTAGCAGGATTCACCACCTCCCTGACCGCAGCGGCATCCGGCGCCCCACACAGCAGCGCAGCCATCCGGTAAAAACCCCAGCGCGAC
This sequence comes from Tylopilus cf. pernanus, assembly GCA_038090575.1. NCBI lineage: Eukaryota > Fungi > Basidiomycota > Agaricomycetes > Boletales > Boletaceae > Tylopilus > Tylopilus cf. pernanus. Next base: position 2,394 of record JBBPMZ010000650.1, on the reverse strand, counting down.
GTGTATTTGGCGAGCATATATACGTAGGCCAATCTGTTGTGGAAGGGGGCAAAAGGGGGCCTCTTGCAGACGGGAAAGCCGTCGTGCGCCGCCCGGCTGATGGTGAAGAGGACATCGGACGTTTCGCTAACCCTGGTGATGGGCGTCGTGGCGAGGCGGCGCTCACGGAGTTCTTCCCGCAAGCGGGCGCGGTGCCAGCACGCGGGGGTTTGGCGCTGGAGGCCGAGCATTTTGTGCCAGCGAGTTAAGATCGCGTCGGGCCTGAGAGGCATCTTCGTGGGCATACGGTTGTGGGAGTCGCTGGGCCAGCCAGGTTGGCTCGAAGGTTCAACAGCGTTTTGCGGTAGAAGCGAACGAGACGTTGTAAGTGCTTTTACTTGGAGGGCGTTAAACTTTGACCCAAACTGGCTGAAAGCCAGATTTTTTCAAGGTCTCCTGGCACAGCCTTCTAGTATCTCAACTCTTCTTGCCATCAACTTAGTTGCATTATGCCTCTAGAACAGCCAAATTCCAAGCCAGTAGTCATCGGCATCTACGGCATTCCCGGCTCTGGCAAGACCTTCTTACTCAACAAACTCACTCTAGAACTCAAAGATTCAGAGTATTTTTCCTTCTATGAAGGCTCTGCTATGATTTCATCCCTCGTTTTCGGCGGCCTCGAGGCGTTCCAGAAGCTGCCGGAGCATGACAAGGCCAGATACCGCCAACTTGCCATTACCGCGATTGGCAATGAATGCGCCACCACCGGCCGCGCCGCCATTATCGCGGGCCACTTCATGTTCTGGGCCGAAGGGGAGGAGGCAGGAAAAGTGGTGTGCACTAGGGGTGACCTGAGCACGTATACTCATATCATTTACCTGGGCGTCCCAGCCGAGGTGATTGCCCAACGCAGACTGGACGACTCGGAAAGGAAGCGCGCGGCTGTGTCCATTGAACACCTTCGCAGATGGCAGGAGGAGGAGAAGACACAGCTACACCGTCTCTGCATGGCTCACGGCATCTTTTTCTCGGTGATCGGCTTGGGTCGGTCGTCAGACCTTGTGGCAGATGTTTCGGTGCTAGTACATGACTTCCGGGTCCACACTGAGGAATACAACCTTTGCCGTGCCAAGAGCATTCTGGACCAGGCACTGGGTCGCGGGTCGGAGAAGTTGGGGACGGTCTTGGTTGTGGACGGGGACAGGACGTTGGCCGCAGCAGATACTGGCGCGCTGTTCTGGAGGATGGTTGCCAAGTCTCGAGGCTCTGAGGAGGGAGATCCGTTAAAGGAATTGTTTAGCGGCCCGCCGGGGTATTCATATGCTGCCTTCCGCCAAGCCAATTTGCTGTACGAAGAGGTACACCACGACCTGCACTTCAGCGATCTTTGCGATGCCGTGGCGATGGAAGTGTCTCTGTACCCCGAGTTCCTGGAGCTCCTGAGGCAGGTGGAAGCATCAGAGCACGTCCAGGCGGTTGTTGTCACCTGTGGGCTCGCCACCATTTGGGAGAGAATCTTGGAGAGAGCAGGTCTCGGCAAGATCAAAACCATTGGTGCCAGACCGATCGGTAACGATGCCATCGTCGTTAACGCTGAGGTGAAAGCCGCCTTGGTCGATCATATTCACACCATTGACCGCTGCCATGTCTTTGCATTCGGAGACAGTCCTCTAGACCTCGACATGTTATCCAAGGCAGATCATGCCGTTGTCGTGGTCGGCGAGGATTGGATTCGGAGCAAGACCATGGAGGCGGCGCTGTTGGATGCTATCGACAACGGCGGTCTTCGAGCGCGGCAAGTCCTGCTGCCCAGCAATGTGTCGCCGCGGTTGGACACCACCAGGCTTCCCCTGGTAGATATCACAGATCCCAAGTTCATCGAGTCAGTCTTCCGCCACCCACGTTGCCCCAGCCCTCAAGTCCTTCACGCTACATCCAAGAGCGCTGCCAAACTTCTCATGACGCCAACTCGCGACGCAACCATTGCTGGACCAGCTCTCAGAGATGCCCATCGTCGTGTTGGATGGTATTTGGCGATGGAGTTCCTTGCAGACCTCATCAGCCTTGAGGAATACCGGATCCCACACGTTCAAGGCCATCAGACAGAGGGGCATCGACTCCTCCACGAGCAACGCACGCTGATTGTCGCCCTCATGCGGGGCGGAGAAGCAATGGCCTTCGGCGTCAATGACGCCTTCCCGCTTGCCATGTTCGTCCACGCTAAGCGGCCTGAGGAGATCCTTCCAGACCATGTGGAGCAGCAACACGCCGTGTTGCTGGTGGACTCGGTGATCAACGACGGGAACACGGCGATGCAGTTTATCCGACGCGTAAGGGATCTGCATGCCGGTGCTCAAATCGTGGTAGTGGCTGGTGTAGTTCAGTCCCAAGCTGTCACTGGGGACAGACCACTCG